>ML785866.1:662045-676706 GCA_009831015.1 Picea engelmannii
ATGTCTTTATAATAGCTAGGAAGTTAATGATTGAAATCACAGCCATTTATTTTGTGTGACTACTAAGAATATTCCAGCCATATTTAATCATGTCCATAGAAAACTTATTAAGCACTAAACCCCTATTAAATCTGCCCATTGTGAATAGGTGTACGCCTTTCGGCGTAAAAATAGTAAGAGAGTTGGATCAACATTTCAATTTTTATTTTTTTTCT
The DNA here is from genome assembly GCA_009831015.1 of Picea engelmannii. Lineage (NCBI taxonomy): Eukaryota > Viridiplantae > Streptophyta > Pinopsida > Pinales > Pinaceae > Picea > Picea engelmannii. The sequence goes on from ML785866.1 coordinate 662,261, forward strand.
ATATTATATTTTTTTTATCAATTTTGCTTTAAATCCGAACAAAATTTGTTGGAACTCCATATTTAAGGTTAAAAAATTTAAGGTTAGATAAGGGATCCCTAGTTATTTGACTGGTAATTTCTATGGAGGTATACATACCCTACTCCCTTCTAGATTTGAACACTTCTACTCCCCTCTAGATTTGAACACTTGATCTCTTAGGAGAAAACACATGTTCTTAACCAAATTGGTGTATGAGACCTCATTGTTTGTAGGACAACAGACACCTTCCACGGAGCAATTTGAGTGCTAAAGTCCTTTCACGAAGCAATTTGACTGCTAAAGTCTACCTAGATATACATACCCTATCCCTCTAGATTTGAACTTGTAACCTCTTAAGAAAAAACACATTTGAGAATTATTTATTTTCAAATAAATATATGTGTTTTATTTAAGCTAAAGTGTAAATACTTTAAATGTAGAAACTTTGTTTAATAATAAAATATAAAATGTAAAAATGAAAGGAATTATTTTCCATTGTAGATAGATAACTACCGCTTAAACCTAAAGATAATCTCTAAAGGGACGATGGACCCTCTTCCTAACAACATCCATGTTTCCACCTACTAGCACTCCTTTTGTGGTTAAAGTTGAAAAATGTAGGACACTTTTGTTTGGAGGTTGAACATTGCTATGAGAGTAGGCCATGAGTTTGGTCACTCAAGAGAATCGATCAAAGGTGAAAACCTTATTCCTCAATAGTTTCTCAATAAAGGAAACATAGTTAAGTTAACAATGTCTCCATTGTTGCTCCATTTCTTTATCAATCATAAGTCATATACTTGAAGGGCATCTATGCATGGCACCCTTGAAATATGTTAAGTAATTCTTGAAAGATATAATGTACATGGCACCCTTAGTATCTTTACTAAATACAGTGGATGAATAGTAAATCAAAAAGATAGATGAATAGTAAATCAAATAAAATGTATAAAGAAAATTGTTATTATATATTTCATTTAAGGGAAAACAATAATTTAGTGTATTTTAGTTAGAAAAGAGAAATCAAATCAATAACCTAAAATGGCATACTTTGATTCTTATTATTTATTCATAATAAATTTCAAATTGAAATAAAAAATAAAAAAGAAGAAAACATAACTTATAAATTTGTACATGGTATTAATTTAAATCAATTATTTATTAAAGAAAATTTTAATTCAAGAATACCCATAAATCGTGGAGTAGAATTAGGAATGAGAATCCTAATTTAATTTGAATTATGAGCTTAAAAAAGGTAGGCTAGAATTGAAGTAAAAAGAGATAATAAATGGCAAGGACATGTAACTACTCATGTAACACACAAATAAAAAAATTGAAAATGATCTAGGAAACACCTAGGAGTAAATTTAGGAGACAAGTAAAAGTGAATAAGTAAATTATTTATTTATAATTTTTTAAATGGTAATTACATATGCACTTGTGCATGTGTGTGGCACATGTAAAGATGGATATTAAGCATTTAAATATTTAGTAAATTGTACTTTTGCATGGGTGGAACATGCGTCATAAGACTCAAATATTATAAAAAGAGGGTGATGATGGTTGTCATAATGATAATGTGATTCGTGATTGTAGAGAGATCTTTCTAAAGCTTGTCAACTTCCATTTTCATTTTTGTTCTAGAGGTATTCTTCATACAACCACATTTATGCATCGCATATTGTTCTTTCTTCCCGAACTGGAAACATTACAAATTGATTATCAGAAAAACCCTTGGCCTGAGCCTAACAATGGGCTCTACCTAAATAATTACTATCAATAAGTCGCAAGGCTATGCGATGATTTGTACCATATTGTAATTTTAAGGTTTGTTGTTTTCAAACTCTATATTCTATAACACAAGTTATTATCAAAGGTTTATATATTGGATTTATTAACTTGTGGATGAGTGTTTTTGGTCATATGTATAGGACTTTCAAAAAAAAAAATCTTTGTTACATTTTCATCATCTCAATCCGTTATAATAGGTAATGATCTCAAAACTAGCATTTAGGTTAGAGTTTTCCTTCCATGCATTTTTCATTATCTATTTTTTGGTTCATTTTTCCTTAGGATTGACCCCATCGAGTTGTGACATGGAGCTCTCTTTGTCATTTAGAACTATTGTAATTCATGTGGTACATCCTACCATTCACGGGTGTCGTAGTTAGAATCCTATTTAATTTGGTGCTCGTGCTGGAGTTTTCTATAGGGTCGGGAACCCTATTTAGTCTTGTCATGACTTTGCATTGAAGACTCATAACTTCTTCTCAATCTTATTCTAGCTAATACCTGATGAGGCTCCCAATTTTTTGTGTCGATTTGTGATACTAGATTGCATTTTTCTCGCCTTCACTTTTAAGCCTAATGTCGAATTCAACTTGCTATCATTTAGCCTATTTCTTATGAATTCTCTCAATTTCCAACCTTTGCATTAAATTCATTTTCACCTTGGCAACTATATCTGTGGAGGAAACATTCCCCCAAGTGTCCATATCCTCCACATGTTTCTTGCATTGAGTATAGGTATGTTTTGTTCACTTGGAACTAGTTTTGCTTGTTCACGATACTCATTTCCTCCACTATATAATAATATTCTTTTATTATTTTTCACACTTTCATAACATGAAAAAGAAAAAAAAGAAAATACAAAAAAAGAGGATGGGGAAGAGTCAAATTCTTAGTATGTTTGGAAGTAGTCATGTCTCCTTTGAACGAAGCACTAAGTTTTGAGTCCACGTCTCAATGGATTGGGTTTAGTATGGACTTAAGAGAATGAACCATGTTCTTTGAATATTTACTCTAATTGGTTATTATTCCAACCACTATGGAGATTCTATTGATCCTTCCTATATCACAGACTTATGTCAGTTTTCATCCTTGAGTCTATGCTACCCAAGTCACTTTTGTGTCATGCTTTTGTTCAAGGGAACTTTTGGATTGCATTACCTACTCCTTAGAAATATTGACTTTTCATGTCGTCCTTCCCTTTATCAAGTACTTCTCAGAATCAACCAGAATCTTTGTCTTATACTTGTGATAGTATGGAAGGTCCCCATTTAGTTCCTATTAGCAGGTCAACTCTTATCGACTCGAACACATTGCTTTGAGAGTTTGACCTAGAGTAGCACACAAGGCCTATTTACATGATTCATAGGTTACCTTCCGCTTAGAATATGGCATTCCATCATTGGTCTTTCATTGAGAAGTTTCCCATGTGTTTGACTTCGATATATTATTCACACTTTGGGATTCGTGAAACACCTTGGGTTCCATTTTCCTCATTGGTAGAATTCCTCACCTCTATCAATGGTTTTCATTATCTACCATTTCTCATAGGGTATCTTCCATGTTCTATTACATTTGATGTATGCAAGAGATGTACCTAGTTGTGTGCTATTTCAATATTTCATCCAAGTCCTTCAAAATATTCGGCCTTCTATTATTCCTTGTGTTGGATGATGGGGGATGCCTTAATTCCCTTCTTCCAGCGGATGTCTTCCCATTGAATTTATCTAATTTTGTTTGGGATCAGGATCTAGAATATTTTTAGTATGTTGGGGCTTGCAGTCATCAGTGATAAATTCCCTCTCTATTGACTATGTGAATACATAAATTTCTCCTAATTGATAGATTCTAAAAGTGTTCGACACCAGCTCATTCATTCGCATTGCTAGAATTTACTAGGTACCTTCATGCCCATTATCATTATCGGTGGGTTGTCTCATGTTTGTTAATGGTATACATCAATGATCACTAATCAAATGGTGTCTCACTATGTTTGACTTCAACACATCTATTTTCATGGTGTAGACCTGTACCATTGGAGACTTGTTTTAAAGATCTTAGTTATGTAGTAGCATCACTTATTTTATGCTTCTACCCAAATTATATTGGACAATACCATTCCTTTTCATGACATAGGTACTTGTGGAGGATCTATTTGTTCATATTATTGATTCTAGATATCCTCCCATGATTCTAAGACATAGATCAATTGTGTATTTGTTCGTGGCTATGATCTCTTTTGACATGGATCCACCATGTACTCATTTTCATGGCCATGATCACTGCTTATATACATATTTCATGGACCTGTGGTGTACTTCATTTGGTGGCCATGTTTTCTCCACTCATGAGCATGGGTATTCCCACTTGAGGAAGAGCGTAGTCCCACAATTGATTTCTTCTACAAGTTTTGTTCTGGTATAGTGTTCAATGCACTTTTCCTGGGCGTGTTGCACACTCCACTCATGGATTATATAATATATTTCGGCCATTAGTTTCCCTTCTAACCCCATACATTAGGGGGCATATATTATAGCATATTTTTTCCACCTCATAGAATTGATGCACATGATTGGCCTAATTATTTAATCCATGTCCTACTTCCAAGAAAAAATCCCCCTTAGTTCCTCCTCAAAATAATTGAAAACCCCCATTTTTCAAGTCATACACTCCTTATGCTCTCACAGAGCGCATATGATATTCTTCTTTCTATTCAACAAAAAATGTATGCGTTTATTTGGAACACAAAATATAAAAATGTGTATTTTTGGGTGGGGTTTACAGGTTTCTTCTAGTTCTTGACCCACTATAGCCTATGGATAATGACTCCAACAAATTTTTTGGAGTACAAATTGATGCCAAGGGGTAGATGAGAGGAATCATTCCTAATAGCATTATTATGTTGGCAAACTTCTACTAAGTCAACAAGCCCCTTCCTATGGTTTTTAAGAATTTCCCTCTTTCAGTCCTGGAAACCCTTGTTTTCAGCCTTCTTGCTCAAGTATCCTGATCATAAATAGACTCATTTTATTTTTTGACTTTCTCAGAGTGAGGATATAGGAGGTGTGAGGATCCTTAACTTTCCCAAGAAGAGGAATCTAGATGTCGATTATGGGGCAGTGTCGCAGCTGCAACTGGTGATCTATATACATGCCATTTGTTTCTTTCATTACAATGAGAATTATCTTTCCCATCCAATTTTATGCAATGTGTTTTTATATTTGTTATATGCATTTAATTGATTTGGACACAAACATCCTAACCATTGGTACTTGTTAGTAGTTAAATGTTAGTTATTATACCTCTTTACAACTCTATATCTTTGTGAGTATAGGTTGGCGAAGAAAGTGATTAAAGAAAAGATACTTGAAGGAGAATCGATGAAAGAGGTATCCATCGGACGATTGAACTACAAGTGGATCTCATATGCGCTCTTAGGTAGTTATTAGTTAACTATTTTTTTCTACTTGTGTTAGTTAGAGGTTCTTCTCGGGGTACTTTCTCTGTTTTAGTTATTATCACAAACCATATGAGTTTATTCTCCACAAAAACTATGATACAACAACAATGCTCTCTTTCTTCTTCCATTAGGTCACTTTTATAACATTTCAATATGGTTGAGACTATTTTTCCACGGGGTTTAGGGAGTTACAAAAGTAGTTATCCCATAAAATCCACTCAAAAGCATGTAGTTTTGGTGTTTTTTTATATTTTAAATGACTTTTGAAGGTGCACATGATTTTTCTAAAGGATATCATCTTGTACACACAACTTTAATGAGCAATAGTAGCTTGCATATTGTTAGGAAGGTTTTTTTAAGCTAGGAGTAGAGTGGGCCCAAGCTACATAGGATTTGGGTGCAAGGTATCAAGGCCAAGAGAACCCAATAACATTAGGATTTCAAAAGAAGGTATAACACAAATATAATTGGTTTTATCATCTCAAGCTTAGAGGGTCAATTCTACTATTGTTTTGAAGCAATCAATACCATACTTTGAAAACATAATTCTTTTGTTATAATATCTTATGAAATAATTTTCAAATGGATATACTCATAAAATTTTGAGTTTATATCTAAAATTTGTATCTTACAGAAGATACTATTTCTACCTATTTTCTATATTTTATTTTTTGTGTGCTACTGTAATGAAGGTCTTAAGCCTACATTTTCCACAGGTAGGAGAAAATCTAATGAGAACTATATTTTTTATTATATATTACACTAATATTAATTATGATTGTGAGAAATAAACCACCCTCATATCAGTAACCCAATACCCCAAGACATTTTCTGCATCAATATTAAAATGTAAACTTTTCACCTTCTGCACATTTTCTAGAGTGGAAAATCACGCGAAAATCGTTATCTTTCAAATGTTGCAAAATTGGAAAATTATCACTAGGATAAAGTTGTCCAAATTATTGATAATATCAATTGTTCACCATGAAAATTTTTCCACATTTTCTATCTTGGGTCACATTTCCTCCAATTACAATTTCCAAAACTACATAAAAGTGTCCCGAAATAATGGATTTTCCCTATTTCTTCAATTCTATTCCAAAATACTTAGAATCTAACTACACAGCCTTTTGTATTTTTTCATGTCTTCTGGTATTTCCTTAGTATGTAAATTTCATCATTAATGGGGAAGTTGATGGTCGAGTACATTCCTATCCTTTAAAAAATTGTATTTTCCAATTTTCAAGATTTTAAAGCCGGAAATACAAATTTACCTTGGATAACATTTTTACAGATATTGTTTCCATTGACTTCTACCTAAAATTTCACCTCAATTTGAATTTGTATGCTCAATTTACAACCAAAATAAGATTCTTATAGTGTCCTAGCATGAAACATGTTCCATGTTGATGGGCTTGTGGTGTCCACCTAGAGCCTATGTATCATCACTAGGTTTTATCATGCCACCCTTAACCTAGCTTGCACATTAATTTTCATATCCCCATGGACCTTAGCCCCCCTTTTCTTAATCCACACATATGTTATGAATTATTCATGGAAATGTAGGTATGATAATATCCATGAAATTTCCATGTATTGGACATGGTGTTATAGTGTTGCCATTGATGTCAAATAAGGACAATATTATCAATGATTGGACATAGTATTATGTTGTTGGAATTGAGGTCAAGAAGATCAATATGGTATTATCATTTTATGTCTTTGAGATCCTAAAATCTCAGGAGAAATAACATAGTAAGTTGCACATAAGATATAGCGTGAGGTGTAGAGGAATCTACCTAAAGCTTAGGAGAGGCAGCGTATTAGATTACATGAGATCAGAGCATGGAGGAATGCTCAAGAAAATGAGTACCTTAAGGAAGTGCTATTGGGATCTAATTCCCAAGAGATCAACTAAATAAGACACCCTCAGAACTATGAGGAAACTTTGTTACAGTTGGGTGGATATGACAATCGTCGATCACTGACCAAAAGGCACAAATCAACGATCTTGGTTCAGTTGGAATCCAAGTATAAAGCCAAAGAGGTTAGGAGGAATTTTGTTCGTTGATGAAGTTTTCGGGACAGTCCAAGACCGTCAAATCGATATTAAGCCAGAAGTTAGGATAAATTAAATCCCAACTATCAGATCAGGATAAATAATCCTCAACCATCAGATCAAAGTAAAGGGAACGAGACGATCAACTTTAATGCTGACCACTTTGGTGAAAAGAAGTCAAGAATAGGTAAGTTTACCCGAAGGCTGAAGCCCCAGAGTCACGAACTCCCATCAACCGTCGGATTAGGAAATCCCCTCAACCATTGATTTATTCAGAGCACGCCAATAAAGGAGACGGTCAACTCCAATGCTGACCACTCTGGTGGAAAGGAGTCTAGAACAGGTAAAATAACCCAAAGGTCAGAACCTCGAATTCTCAAAATGAATGAGGGCCATAAGATCTGGGCAATGCATGATGATCGTTGAATAAGGATAGGCGGGTCCAATTGTGGAACTTCGGTGTTGACCACTTCGGCGAAAAAGGGTTTAGAACATGTAAGTTCACCCAAAGGCCAGAGCTCCGAAGTCACAAAGTAAGACACGTGTCACACACATTAAGATCCCACGTCATCATAGTCCACGTTAGTAGGACCACATTGGCAAGGACACGTGGCACATATAGATGGTGACAAGTGTCAAGGTCCAGATGTCATTTTAGGTATACATAAGTCACAAATCTAAGTGACACATGGTAGCCACTCGGTTGGTGCCACATCAATAGTGACGTTAGCAAGTTATGTCACTCTGGGAGTATGTCCTTCAAGGATATCCTGTTTCTCCCACCAGCAACTGGTCGAAGTGTCGAAGGATGAAATAACGTTGGTCATTGATTTACAATTCTCAAGAATATTTCTTGGTCGTTGGATTAAGCCAATGGAATAGGGTGAGCATGGACCATTGACCGACAATAAGCGGTCACCACCATTCTGTGACTTATTCGGTAGGCAAAGATTTGGAGGGATTGAACTACTTCATAGATCGAGTAGCCCGAAGTCCTGGATTCATGAATAGCCGAATGCCCAAAGAGCAGGAGCTCTTTTGTGCCTAAGCCCACGGTCCTAGCTCCTAGACTTGTGAAGGTTATTAGAGAAGGGAACTATTGATGAGCACTCTGATGGTATTTTCTTCAGAGGAGTTGGAAAGCTACAAAAGCTGAAGTCCTGAAGCTATGAAATCCGAAGTAAACGAGAACCGTCCACTCAACTATTGATTAAGTCATGACCGTCAATTTGTTTGAAACCTATGGACAAGCCAGGATCGTCCATCTAACAAAAGATCAAATATCGACTGTCCGATCTACTTCGGTGAAATGTAATCTGGGAGGATTGAATCATTGAAAAGGGTAGAAGTCCCAAAGGACGAAGTTCCGAAGTAATGACAGTCGTCCATCTCAACGTGCAATTAAATGTGACTGTTGATATTTATAAATTATTAAGAACTCATTTGTCTTAGTCGTTGGTCACCACCTATGGTCGTATGGAGCAAAGGCCCCGAAGTGTTTCTGTGCGAAATTTAACACAAAAAGTAAGAATTTTATCTAGGTCAAGAGGGAACGTTGAACCAAATAGGATATGGATTTTGTCTTGAATGATATTAAGTGATCACATACATATAATGCATTGGAAAGCTAAATCGAAAATCTCAAATATTATCTATTGAAGTATTGAGGACGCAACAAAATCTTAATAAGGAAATAAAAAAAGCATGAGACTAAGTTAAAAGAAATCGATCCATACCTGTGATCGATTTATGAAAAGCACTCTCACCAAATTGAAAATCCTTCACGATAATGTTTGAATAATAATAGAGAAAAAAAATGTTATTATTGTTAATTTAAATGAGAGGCGTGATGATCCAAACAAAGTGACACAATGCCTCATGGATCACACCAATTGGAAGACTATATAAAGGAGAAAGAATGGTGAGAAGAAAGTGTCTCTGGAGTCTAGATCAGAAGATCAAAACAGAAGTAGAATCCAATAAGAAGAACTGATGATTCTTATGAAGGGAGGGTGGAATGGAGGAGAACAAAAGGATTCATATCCTTTACTAAGTAAAGTGTAAATTAAGGGAGTTGGTGCTTCCTAGGGTTGGCGCCTTAAAGACAAGGGAGTTGGTTCTTCCTAGGGTTGGTGCCCTAAAGACAAGGGATTTGGTGCTTCCTAGGGTTGGTTCCCTAAAGAAGGAGATTTGTGTCTCCAAGAGTTGGTGCTCTAAAAAGTATTGGTGTCCTTCACAATCTCAGATTATTTATAAACCTTGTAATTTTTATTAATTATATTTATAATTGATTTTAAATACAAGTCCATTGTTGATATATTGTGGTGATTAATAAAATAAAATTACTAATTGTTTAAAAACTTAATATTGATTCACCCCCCCTCTCAGTATTCCAACAATTGGTATCAAAGCGAGTTCCTTCAACACAGTCTAATAACTAGAAGGTAGATTCTAAAAATGGATCAGCAAGAGAGAATGTCTTCCAAAAAAGCACCATTGTTCAATGGAGGTGGCTATGCTCTTTGGAAAATAAGAATGAAAATATTCCTCTTGGCTCTTGGTTTTGATATTTGACAATCTGTTGTAGATGGTTACACTGCACCAACTACTCCACCGACATATGTTGCAAGAAAGAAAATCTGCAATGATAATTCAAGATCAGTAAATGGCATTCTAGGAGGATTGAAAAATTCTATATGTGTGAAGGTTATGCATTGTAGGTCAACTAAGGAAATATGGGACAAATTGGAGGTTTTATATGAAGGAGACAACAAATTCAAGGAAGCCAAACTACAAACCTATAGAGCTCAGTTTGAAAACTTGAAGATGAAAGAAGAAGAGAACATTGTTGAATACTTTCATAGGATAGATAAGGTATTTAAATCAATGAGAGCAGTAAGAGAATAACTTACTGATAAAAATATTGTACAAAAAATATTAAGTTCATTACCTATGAGATATGATTCCAAGATCTCCACAATTGAAGATAGACCAGAACCTGACAAACTCACAGTAGATCAACTTCATGGAATTTTTACAGCATATGAGATGAGAACATGGAACGAAAAACCATCAAAAGAAGAAACATCCTATAAGGCATCTAAATCAAATAAGAAACATGAACATGTGTTTCATGAAGACCAGTCAGACATATCAGATGTAGACGAGGCCAACTTTATAAAGAAACTCCAAAAAGGATTTGGAAAATATAAAGGAAATTTACCTTTCAAATGTTTCAATTGTGGCAGAATTGGACACTTTGCTAACAAATGTCCCTATCCCAAGGAGGAGAATGATGAAAAATCCCACAACCAGAAAAACCAATACAAGAAGAAATTTTATAAGAAAAAGATAAACTTATACTCCAAATAAGACATCATCTCTTTAGACATGAGTGAAGATGAAGATTCAGAGCTTCTATTTATGGGAATGAACACTCAAAATAATGATGTAGATGATGAAGAAAACTATGAATTCGAAGGAGAATTAAACCTAGAATAAGAACTAATTAGTGCTATGGAGGAACTAAGAAAGTATAAAAATAAGAACAAGATACTTGGGGAACAACTTCAAGATTTTGAAGAATCACATCAATCAAAAGAAATAGATGCATCAAGAACTATCAAAGAATCAGAGAATATCATCAGTGATTTAAAATCTCAACTCCTGGAAGCTAATAAAATTGAAGAAGTAATTTTAAAACAACTTAATGATAGAAAACAAGTATGTGAGAAACTAGAAGTTGAGTTTAAGCTACTAAAATGTGAACTTGAAAAAGAAAAGAAGGGATCAAAATTTGAAAATAGTTCAAAGATCCTGGATGAAAATATCAGTAGTTAGAGGTCACCAAATAACAAGATTTGTTTAGGATACACCCAAGACTCAACTTATACTTCACAAGGATCTATCAAAAATCCAATCAATTATGCATATGCTCTTAAAAACCCCTCAAGAAGAAAAGATAATAAGGCAAGGATGATTACATTGGAGATTGTCCCAAATAAACAGAAATCAACATTCCCTACTAAAGAAAAAGATGACCAGAAGAATACAATCACCAGAATAAATCCCTCTAATAGATATCAGTGTATATTCCTTGGATATTGTTATTCCTACAATAATTTTGGACACAAAGCAGTGCATTGTAAATCCTATAGAAGGAAAAATCCAAAAAATGTCGAAAGAAATCAGAAGTTCAATACAGATAAGAGAAAATATAACTCATTTTCTCCTTTACAAAACAATAATCCGTTCTTTCCATTACAAGATTGCAATATGGAATGCCTCAAATGTAATAACTATGGCCATAAAGCCAGTGAATTTATATCACCAATTCAATCCTTCAATATAGGAAACCCTAACAAACATAATAAGAAGAGGTGGAAAATAAAGTTTGAAGTACAAAGCAAGAAAGATGATGCACCTGAAACTGATGAAGTTAATAGTAAGAGAATGGTGGGTAAAGATTCTAATAAGGAATATAAAAATCAAAGTTTTGCATATAAAGTGAATCAAGCTCAAGAAAGGAGAGATCCTCAAGAAGAATATGACACAATTGTAGTTCTTGATGATGTTCTACAAATCAATAGTTCACTAACCAATAAAATAAAAATGGAAAAATAAAATTCTAAAAGAGAAGATGAAGAATTTTTGGTTACAAAAATTAGTGATGATGATGATGAATCTTCAATAGTAGACCAACCAAAAGAATTGAGTGATGATGATCTCATAAGTTTTCCAATGCTATTTTGATGATCTAATGAAATTCCTCCGAAAAAAAAAAATTATAAACAAAAGGAAGGAAGGAGGAATTAGGGAAGACTTAAGATTGTTCTTTTGGATACCCCTATGAGTAGTGAAGCACAAAAAAACAAAGAGGCTCTTGGATTACAAATGAATGAATATATAAATAGATTCATAGAAAGCAGCATGGTTTGATGGTATAACTCTATGCAGGATATGACATGGTTTGTTGCAAGCATTAATCTACCCAGGATCAATGTCGGTTATGTATTCTTGCAGCGAAGTTATGGTTTCTAAGGAAGATCTGTCATGGTACATGACCATTACATATGTCCAATGATTGTTATAGGAAGAGCATATTATTGTTGAATAGTTGATCTATGTTACAGTTGAGAAGTAGTATTTGAAGTGGAATCAAATAGCAGTGATAACAGATTGTTCATCTTGTAGAAAATATAGGGGGAGTTGTTCTTCTTTCCATGATTGGGTGTAGAAAAATGATTCCACGGGGAGATATTCATAGACAGGGGGAGTGCCACCCTAAAAGGAGAAAGGAAATATCCCTTTTTTTGTCTTTTTTTTCAAAGGGGGAGAATGATCAGTAAAATCTAGTTAAAGAATGAAAAAGGGGTTTTATTGTGTTGCCATCAATGCCAAAGGGAGAGAATGTTGGACATGGTGTTATAGTATAGAAATTATTTCAAAGAAGGAAAATATGATCAATGATTGGACATAGTATTATGTTGTTGACACTGAGGTCAAGAAGATCAATATGGTATTATCATTATATGTCTTTGAGATCCTAAAAGTTCAAGATAAATATCGTAGTAAGTTGCGCAGAAGACATAGCACGAGGTGTAGAGGAATATACCTAAAGCTCAGGAGAGGCAGCGTATTAGCTTTCATGAGATCAAAGCATGTAGGAAATCTCAGGAAAAGGAGTACCTTAAGGAAGTGCTATTGGGATTGAATTCCCAATAGATAAACTAAAGAAGACACCCTCAGAACTGTGAGGAAAATCTGTTACAGTTGGGGGATATGACAATAGTCAATCGTTGAACAAAAGGCACAGATCAACGATCTTGGTTTAGTTGGAATCCAAGTATAAAGACAAAGAGGTTAGGAGGAATTTTATTCATTGATGAAGTTTTTGGGACAGTCTAGGACTGTCAGATTGAGATGAAGCCAAAAGCTGGGAGAAATTAAATCCCAACCATCAGATCAAGATAAATAATACTCAATCGTTAGATCATAATAAAGGGAAGGAGACATTCAACTCTGGAACTGACCACTCCGGCGAAAAGGATTCAAGAACAGGTAAGTTTACCCGAAGGTCGAAGCCGCAAAGTCACAAATTCCCATCGAGCGTCAAATCATGAAATCCCCTCAACCATTAATCTATTCATAGCACTCCAAGAAAGGAGATGGTCAACATTCATCTTTCCAAATACAATTCAAATATCAAATTACTTTAATCAATGTACCAGTATTCATGGTCACATTCATACCCAATGCACCGTTGCATTGATTTCAAGTTTTCCACACTTTATGACAAGCACTTTTCCATGGTGTGTTGGAGCTTAACCAACCTGTTCACCATATGTATTATTCATTCTCATTCATTATTGCAGAAGGACTATGCTTCCTACTACAGGCTGATCATGATCCCAAATCCACACATATGAGGCTAAAAGTTGCTCTTGAATGCACCCAAGCATTCTTCCTTCATTAGTAACCAAGGTGCCAACACTCATGGCCACCCAAATTTTCTTTTCTTTAACAACTACACAATTCAAGTGGAGTATTGGAAGGCCCTCCTTCCTTAATGGGAAATCCATTGTCTGCCCTCTTATGGAAACATGCATTTCCTCAACACAGTCCATGCAATGTGCTAACTATGAGCACCTTTTTTCCCAATCTCCCTGGATTGGTCATTGTACCCATGGTACTCCTTACTCATGCATTTTCTAGCAAGGATTATAACTCATCCTAGACTGTCATAGAATACCTCTCTCTATCATTCAAATTCTTCTTTCCTAAATCTTACCCTACTTGGGTAGCAATGACATACAATAGCCACTCAAAATTATTCACATATCAGTAAGAAATTAAAATACTTTACAAGATATTCTTACCAAATCCCTCCATACCTTATGCCACACGGGAATGAATATTTTTGTACATGTTTTGGCTGTTAGCACCCTTTTTTTTTACTTTTAGCTCATCAGTAGTGCTCCATGGGGCTCCCAAATTCCTTTCAACAATCTTTCATCTACAATGTTTTTGCATTTATCATTTATCAGAGGTTATCTACCATTAACAGCTTCCCTTTCTCAACAACTCCAATCATTTCTCATGCATGACATATATCACAA
>ML785866.1:676783-689197 GCA_009831015.1 Picea engelmannii
TATATATTAGTCGTCATGTAAAAAAAAATGCATGTATCATAGCATTTAAATTAATAAAATGTTTTCAAATATTCCCCAACATATCTCTATGCACTCTACCACATTACTCCTTAATGTGTTAGCTAGTGCAATAACAACCCAATTTCAATTGTATTTTTTAATCATACAACCATTAGCATCCTTATGCCAAAACACTTACCTGCATTTGTAAATCGATCTCTTGTACTAGAGAAATACAATAAACAACAAGGAAGGGATCAATGAACTCTTCCCTTGTCCAACTCCTTCTACACAGCCCTGGACTTTCAGTCCAATTGAGTTATTTTTTTCCAAGGCCTCACTGCCCTTACTTATCATGGCTTAACCAAGCCTATTCATTCAAACTTACTTATCTATTTATTTCCACTTTTCCAACTGTACTTGTTTCCACAACTTCTCTTCTAAAGCTTACAACTCTGTTAAACAATTCATAGTTTTTGGGGTGAGAAAAGTATTCCCCCTTTTCTCCCTCTTTGCTTATGCAATCTATTCCCTGCTAGTATCTTCCTACTCCTTCCCTTGAGCATCCTTGGTTAGGTTCACCTCAACCTTCTTGTTAAATCAACATGCTAGAACAAAAAACCTTTTGTTCACGATGAATCATGAACCTTTGCATTCTGCACATTACCATTCATCTATCAAAATGGTCAACGTTCATTTGTTAGTCTTCCACTCATACATTTTGTTTTAGAATGTAATCTAGGATTCTTATATATATATATATATATATATATATATATATATATATATATATATATATATATATATATATATATATATATATATATATATATATATATATATATATATATATATATATGCTTGCAGGCCACTTCCCAATTTCCAACAATCATTAAGGTTGTGACTATGTTCTCCTGATAGAGTCTTTACTAGTTCCTTCACAGAGTACTCATTCGGCATGCAACTTCCTTATTGCATATCCATCACTATCTTTGATGGCATCAAGCTTGATTTAGCTTCAATTGTTTACCAAATATTCCATAAGAAATATAAACATGCATCTTTGTTGTGAATCCAGATTATTTATCAACACATATTCCTTGTTTGGATAACTTACATCCATGATGCACTTAACCACATGCATAATCATAATCCTATGTGTTTCTACCATAGGTATATTTTCCAGCTCACATACATCTTTACATTAAAATCATTTAAATCACGATTGTTCAAAATTGTTCTCATGTAGTCCTCAAAGGCATAATCATGTTTCCTTTTATCGTGACAACAAAGCATCCTTTCTCATTTACACTTTCATCTATTTATACTATCCTTTCTCGAGGGAATGGAAAACATTCCCCTTAAGCTATTATTCAAAACAAAACTTTCACGACTCTTCAGAATAGAGTTAGCCATGCATCCATGGTATTCATTCAATCTAGGAAAGTACAATTCTTGCCTTACATTTCACTCATACATCAAACATGTGCATCATTTGCATGTTTAACATCATTCATTCATCTTTATTTGTTCTTAATATCAGTCCTTATATCAAGCAACCTTACGATGCATTAAATCCATGCACTCAGGCATAAATAAACTAAGCGAAACATTCATCATGCAAGCTCACTGCTTGCACCTTTTCCATTGCACTCATACACATGGACATATCAAACTTCCATATCCTTCTCCTAAGGTTCTTCCAATCATTCCTATGACAAGTCTCATAGAGACACTCAATACAGAGCTTTCCTCTCGGTTGAGAGCTTGCAGTCATACTCTTATTTTAAGCATGTATACATATATTTGTATATATGTAGGTGCATCGCTTGCACCTCTCTACATCATCCATTCATATTGATATTTTTGTTTTAATCTTATTGTTCTTTAGCAAGAGGTTACAGTCAATCATATGACTAGTCTCATATTCATAATTCATATTGATGTTGCCCTCTCTTCATGGAAACAACCAATGTAGGTCACATTTTCCCTTTCTACTATAAAACCTCCCATAATTTAGAATTCATATGGGTAGTTATTGCATCACTCAAGGTAGTAGGATAACCATTTCTAGTCTCTTCTTCATGCCTCACTTCACTCTTGGTCAATGGATCTCTAGAGGGGAATCTTTTCCTAAACTCCCTCTTATGGCTATCTGAGTGTACCAAGTCATATTTGTATGGCTACCATCCACCTCTGGATGCCAACTTGATCCATTGGTCATCTAGAAGTGTCCCAACACTTCCTCTTCAACATCCAAGATCAACATTTCATTAATTCCTCCCACCTTATTCTCATAAGGCACTATGTACTCAACATCATCAACCTTTTACTTATTATGCCATAGTCAGATCATCACTAACCATATGATCTATGACATCACCATATTTTTCACTCAATGACAAGCTATAATAAGTATATATGAATGTCATATGCATGCTCTATCTTTGTGATATTCATTTCATCATATCTTCATGCACGAAGCATTATACCCCTCGGCATAGTCCCACTTTTGTAGGATTGGCTATCATTTACTGAAAGAAATGATAGGCTTCTTCTGCCACAGTCTAGCATGATTCAATCTTGTTGGGCAACATCCCAACTAAATTTTAATCTGCACCCTTCTCCTCACAGAACTTATGTAGATAATTTATCTATGATAGTAATAATCTCGACAGGATCATCTTAGCCTTGGTAAACTAGTCTTATGATTATTCCCAACCCATCCAAGCCTATGTTTGAATCCTTCTCTGCTAGATAGGGTAGGGTAGGGTGCCCTCTCCTTTAAAATTTTCTAAGAAAGAAAATATACTCACTTGACTCTTTCGTGAGCCCAAGCAGGCCAAGTGTTGTTTCCTGCTCTGATACCAATTTGTAACACACTCGACCCCTGAGTACCCTTTCTAGGGATGGGGCATCAAAAAATTTCTTACTCTAATAATATCTAATCATCTCTCTGAGGTCTTCCTCCTTCTTCGACTAAGTTACCCATGAATTTCTAATGACTATTACCGGGCTCTAATCTGACCTCTTGTTTGTAAGTTATGGCCTCCCGAAGTTCTTCGGGAATTACTAGTTGAGGGCCACATGGCACCCACGTGACTCCACCTCATTAGTACCATCCTCGGGTTCCTAACTCCCACAGGGAAGGTCTATCTATCATCCAATCCAATGGTGGGACTTAATCCTCATCTAACACGCAAGCTGGAGGAGAATTCAGCATTCGACGCTTTAGCGTTGAACGTCCCTTTTTATTATTGTACGCATGTTCTCTGAAGACCCAAAATATCTCCACATGGATATATCCTTTGGGCCTTTCAACTTACCCACGATGTTGAATCCCAAACCCTTGGAGTCCCAAATTCCCAGACTTCTGAAGTCCCAGAATTTCTCCACGTGGCTCCGGCCTTCAGGCCTTTCAAGTTACCCACGATGTTGCATCCCAAACCCTCGGAGTCCCAAATTCATGGACTTCTGAAGTCCCAAAAACTCTCCACGCGACTCCAACCTTCGGGCCTTTTGACTTACCCATGATGATGCATCCCAAACCCCCGGAATGCCAGACTCCCAAATGGTCCACCCTCACATGGGGTGGTGTACTATATGCGAAGGAAAATACAGGTGGGTCCTGCATACTTCTCTTGCCGAATGGACCAAACGGTAAGTGCCAGGTGTGATACGCGGCAAGGTAGAGATGATGTGTGGCCCCTTCAGGGGGAGATATGTGTCATGTGTTAATGGGCGCGTAGGGTTTACGAGATGTACGATTCTAGGTGACACGTGGCATATCAGTCATGGATCCATGTCACCTTGGATGATGTCACTTTGCCACGTCACTCTAGACTGATAGCCTTCCAAGCCCTTCGATCTCACGATCGAGGTGTGTCCACATAACCTGTGGATTGACGGCCTCCGTTACTTTGTAACTTCGATGTCTGGGGAATCTGTGGTGTGTTTTCCTCCTTACTCTCAAAGTGGTTAGCATTGATCTTACCATGGTCTAGACCTAACAGTCAAAGGGTATCCCAAATGATCATCGGATCGACGACTCTTGTTGATTTGCGACTTTGACATTCGAGAGTTCTACCCGCTCAATACTTATTTTCTCCCGGAGTAGGACTTCACCGAAGTGATACACACAAATCCTTCCACTGGTGGATCAAACGGTTGATAGGGGTTCTCCATGGAGTCCTCATATCAACATCTCACAACTCTAGCTCAAGGGTCCCTTGGTATCAGTATTATGCCACTCCTAGAGGGACACCTGTCAACTCGAAACTTGTTGGCAAGATATGTGGCACATGCCTCAGGTCATCGACATCTCTTTGATCTTCCATAAAGCCACCACACATTACACAAATTTCTCTCGACATGTGGACACCCACGTGCTCTCGATGTGATACGCACATCCCCGGGAATGGACAGTTGAGAGGGATCCTAAAGATAGATGGTCCTAAATACTTCGCAACTCCGAGATTCAGAGGTTTTGGTGTTATGACGCCTTTTCTCTCCCAAAACAATCAACGTTGGGTTGACTATGGCGTAGATCAAATGGTTGGGATAGTTCCTGTGTGTCCTCAAATCTATGGCCCACCTCACTTCGTGACTCCGACATTTAGGAGTTTTGGCGGTTGTGAAGTTATAACATCCTGGAGTTCTAAACTCCCAAGGCCTCGAAGCCAATAAGAGCTTTGCTCCTATCGGACTTAGTAAAGGGTTATAGGATCTTGGTCATATGGGACTTAATCGCGTTCCAGAGGCTACACTCACAGTTATTCTCTAAGAATTGGTTAAGGCCGCGGGCATGAGTCCCTGGTCTCTTAGTCGATTGGTTTGAAGCACACATCTTCCATTCACCGACTTAAGTTATAATACATGCAAAGGTATTATTCGACCTATGCAGAGACCGTGAACTATTTCCTAAGTTCATTTGAAGACCCATGTCTATTAGTCCTTCTGCGTCTACGCGGAGATAACCAAGAACCATTCAAAAACAAGGGTTCGCAGAATAACCATAAGAATTTCTATAAATAATCATAAAACATAAAGTTTAAATCATAGACATTCAAATCATACATTTAAATTCAAGTTGACAGAGTCTATGGAATACTTATCTATTATAGTTGATAGCCAACCAACTGACTGTGGGTGTTCACCTTTCCACCCAACCATATGCTTAGAGGAATTCATCATTATCACTCTGGCCACCCCCGTGCCAAGCCATGATATCACTAGGGAAATTTTGTAGTTTCTCATAGACTCTCTCTCTCTGTCACATCAACTCTTGCAATTCCTCAGAAGTTCTCTCTCTGTCATAGCCATTAGGAGGTAATCAGATGCTCCCTCAGCATCAAGCTCACAATCTTCTGCTTAGATCATGTCTTCTACAAATTCTTATAGATCCTTGGTTCTTATTCTATCCAGTAACCAGAACATCTTATCAAGCTTCCAGTTCTTCTTCTCAGTTGGAGATCCTCACGCGTTCTTCCTCTTTTCTTATGCATATCCTGGTCGCACATTTCCCTCGGTGCGTCTCTTTCTTGTCTGCCTTCTCCTGTATTCTTTCACGCCTTTCTCCTCCTCGGGAAGTTTCTGGACCTATCCTGTTCCTTCTGTCAAAAGGAAATTCGGGTCAGTCTGGGCCTGCAGTAAAAACTGTCATCTTTGGTGCTTCGGGTTGATAGTTTTTTGTCTCCCCAACTAGACCCTCCATGCTTCCATTCATTGGGGTGGTTGATGGTTCAACCAGCAATCCTTTTCTTATTAACTGATTTCTCCTTGGGATTAGGATGAGGCTTATTATTTCAGTACGGAAAAATTTGGGTTGGTTTGACATAATGAACCCTCTCCACAGTTTCCCCACTCTTTTCCTCTAGTGATATCATGGCCAGTACTTCAAGGCTTCACCCCCACAGTCATTCGTTGGAAATATACACAATAATACATTTACATTGTTCTCATGCCATAGCATGGTGGTCATAATTAATGATAATTACAAGTTGGGGGAAACAAGGGTGTTAGAATCCTCCATTGGGATTATCATTTGTAGGGCTTGTTGGTGGAATCTAATGCTCTATTAGCTCTGTGAAGGATCTCAACTATTTGTCCCTGATCAATAACAATAAGGTGGTGGGAACCATCATTGTTGAATTTATTAGCATGCCCCAGATTTATGAGATGAAAATGAATGCTAATGATCTTTGAGGATTGGTGTCTTGGTTGATTTAATAAACAAAATGGAAAAGAAACTTGGGTCAAAAGGTAATTCTAGGTTGTGTTATGAATCAAAGGCCACGATCAAACATGTTACAAGAGGAAAGAATCAAATCCTTGCTTCAACATATGGAACAAGGGGATGCATGATCCATAGATCAATTCATTAGATTCATGAGAAGATGCCCATGCCACCTCTATTACCTCTTGACAGTGATGGAATAAGAAACTGATTTGGATTATGTGCATTGACACGAAAGAGAGGATGACAAAACCTCTAACACTATTGTAAACTAAAACTAAGTCCTTACGAGAGATCCTAGAAGTCAAACCAATCACAAGCACATAATCCATAAAGGAATGTTAGGACAAATCCAAACATAAAACTAGGCATTATTGAGCTCAAAGCACCATGTAGGAAGAACCCTCCACCCCCACATTTCAAAAAATATACTACAAATTTCACCACAATACAAACAACCCATCTCTAGACATACATTTACTATAGCAAGATGAAAGACCATAGGAAAAACCAAGCATGAAGCGTCAATGAACACTTAAGAAATGAATGAAGCAAACAAAATTAAACTGAAAAACCAAAACAAAACACAACAATTGTAAACAAATTAAAATCCTCAAACCTCATCAATTTTAAAGCATCATGTACGAGGACCCTAATCACAATGAATTTACATATCAAAACTTACCATAACCATATTGAACATGCCACCACCCATAAGAGACCCCATTATATCCCTTAATCACAATGAATTTACATAACAAGACTTACCATAACCATATTGAGCATGCCACCACTCATAAGAGACCCCATTATATCCACTAAAACCACTAATTAAATTCTAATATATATCACAATGATAAAAAAAAATCAAACTATAAGAAAACCATAAGTTGATAAAAGAAATCATAATACACTATTAACAAAAATGAATATAACTAGAATTATTTATATAGTCCAATGCCTATGGAGGGTGCTAACAAGAGCAATGTAGTTTTTCCATGTTTTAAGAAAATAGATGTAAAAAATGTAAAACCTAAGTTTTTAATACCTTATGCTATGTTTGAAACAATTGCTTTTCATGTATGGTTTCGACAAACACAAACTCAACGATGCCACTAAATCATCAAAGTGTTTCATAAACTTATCCAATATAATCACAGAAGGAAACATCCACTTCAAACGTGATACCTTATGCTATGTTTGAAACAATTGCTTTTCATGTATGGTTTCGACAAACACAAACTCAACGATGCCACTAAATCATCAAAGTGTTTCAGAAACTTATCCAATATAATCACAGAAGGAAACATCCACTTCAAACGTGAAGAGGTTGGGTTGAGCTAAATCATATTTAAAAGATAAGAGTAAGACTCAGTGACAAGTAGTGGTGGTATTACTAAAGTAGTGGTGGTATTACTAAGTAAAGTAGTGGTGGTATTACTAAGGTAGAAAAATTCATGAATTATTTTCGAAGGTTATAAGTTTAAATTAAAAAAAAAAAAAATATTAATTTAATAAATAATTTTATTTTTTTTATTTTTTAACTAATTAAAATAAACATATACATTTAACATTGAAAAATGAAGAGTACAATTAATCGAGATAAATTCAACATGACTGTAGAATAATACTATAGCGATCGAGATAACTTCAACTTAAGTGGGTAATAGATTCAAAGAACGAACGGATTAAGGAAGGAGTAAAGCGTTTATGAGACGTCATTCCAAAAGATGAGAAAAAAGAGAAGGTATTTTAAAGAAAAATACGTTGTAACACATTTTTAAATACATTATTTATAATGTTAAATATAGATATGATATATAAAAAAAAAATAAAAAAATATGTAGATTGCATGGAAATTAGTATACTAAATGGGAGAGGAAATTAGTGTGCTAAAGGGAAATGGGAGAGGAGAGGAGGATGAATTCATATTTAATGAAGTTATATAATATTAGCACAGTTACATAATTGTGGTTCATGAACACTTTGTGTTATCATCTGTTATAAATTAATATTTTAATGTGTTATAACTTGTTAAGAATTAATAATGCTCCTTGTGTCATGTTTTATTTATTTTCATTAATCACAATTATGTAATAATATAGTATATAATATATATCTTAATCTTAATTCTAATCTTAATATATACTTAAGTCTAATATGAAATGTATTGTTTTGTTTATGGTGATCTCATTTAAAACAAAATAAATATTTATTTTTGTGAGGGCTATTTTAATTTGTTTTCAATAAGGAAAAAAACTTATATTAGATAATATAAATATTTTGTTACAATATCCCTTACATATATAGCTCTCAAGGATCATACTTTCCTGTTTTTTTTTCAAAAAGAAATTAATCCATGTTTATGTTACAAAAATATATAATCATCAGACTTAAATATAGCTGTCAACTTTTTTCTCAAAAATTATAGTTCATAGATCATAAAATACAAAAATGATCAGTTCACATCTGCCTTGACATATTAGAAGTTATCTAACTTCTATTCTTTCATATTTTGTTGGATGTCCTTCATTTCCCACTGCAAAAAATATACCTTCCTCTTCTAAGAGAAGAGCTTCTTTCTACAACAGATCAACTTCCTTGTTATATGTCCTGTAAATATGTTGAGTTTTTATCTGTGTAAACCTCTCACTCGACACTTGAATTCTTGTCATCCAAGGATGAAGAGAGATCACCTGAAGATTGTTATCATTAGTAAACCAGTCTATGATAATCTTAGAGTCACCAACTAGTTCTATCCTATTTATCTTTTTAATGCAAGCAAAATAAAGGATACACCACAGAGCAAGTAGTTCACCATTTGTGTTAGTACCATTACCAAAACACATCTTCAATTTGAAAGTTCCTAACACTAGACATTGTATTAGTGCTCCAGCCCCACATTTTGTTCCTCTATCTTGTGAAGCTCCATAAAAAAAAACAACTGTCATATCCTAGTTAATAAGAGGTGGTCTATCAATTCTTCTACCCTTATCAACCAAGTATATTTTTGTTTCTCCCATGTCCTGAAGTATGTTGTTGTAGACTATGTACCTATTAGGAAGTCGAACTTCAAATATTACCATATTCCTATGTTTCCATATCTCCTAATAGATAAAACTTGGCAACTCTTTGATATTATCCTTCTTCTTTACCCAATTATGAAAACATTTTGCAATCTGTCCTCCTTCCCCAAAATCTGTACATTTTAATTGTGTTTGTATATTATACCAAATATCTTTGGTAAAATCACAATCAACAAATAAATTTTTCACATTTTCCTCTTTATTCCTAGAGAGAACACATTTACTAGGCCCTACAATACATCTTTTCATCAAATTTTCCCAAGTAAGTATTTTTTGTTCAAGCATTAACCAAGTAAATAGTTTGATTTTTAAAGGAATCTTCCATTTCCAGAGTTCAGTATACTAGAAAAAAGTATCTACCACCCCCTCCAATAATTGAACTTCGTATGCCTGTTTTGCATTAACATGTCCCTTCTTAGTATCCCATGTCCACAATAGAGTATCTTTTTCAATGTTTAAATCAAATCCCAAGCCTACTAAACCCTTAACAAAGTTATTCCATTCCACTTGTTGTTCCCCTTCCAATCCTAATGACTCATCCTTTTTCCAGATTGTATGACTTGAATCCTCCAATTCCATATTTCTTGCTTGAGCTAGATACTCAATACCCTATGTCTTCAAAGTCTGTAAAAGCTTATTTGACAATTTGTAATATCTATGTGCCCAAACCATTGGGTCTATTCCAATTCTAATAACTCTCCCATTGCCAGGTTTCCAAGCCAACCATTCTGACACTACGTTATAGGAAGTGGTAAGTGCTCTCCAAATATTTCAAATTCCAGGCCAGTTTTTCCTTCTTTCCCTAAACCACTCTGTCACTGATTTCTTCCTGAAATATTTTTTAAGTATTACCTCATGCCATAGAATAGGTACCATTAGAAACCTCCACAAACGTTTTTTTGCTAAGTCTTTCCCAGAGGTAAAAATATTTTTGATACCCCAGCCACCCTCCTTCTATGGTTTGGCTAACTTTTTCCAACTAATGAGAGGTACCCCTTCTTTTATCTTTTTCCCCATCCATAGAAAATTGAACATTATTCTTACGATATTATTTAGAGTACATTTAGTAGCTAAAGATAACCAGTACATTGGTATGCTTTCAAGTACGGATTTTACAAGTATAACCCTACCCCCTAAACTTAGCCACCTGTGACTCCAATTTGCAATTCTTACTTCAAATTTTTTCTCCAACCAACTCCAATCTCACTTAATATAGCAATTTGATTTGAGAAAGCACCGAATATATTTAAAAACTTCATCAACTAGTTTAGTCTCAAAAGGCATTAATTCCTTCAATTCTACAAGTTCCACTATTGTCCACCCAGTTTCAAGGAAAGATGATTTTTGTGGGTTGAAGGCCATGCCTGTAGCTTTACAAAATAGTTCCAGTATATTATTATATACTTTCCACTCCTTTATGTTGCCAATCCCAAAGAGAATAATATCGTTAACAAACATCAAATGTGTAACGTTTATCCCTCTTGCCACTGGAATACCTTCTACATTATTTTCCAACACATGTTCCTTTATATCTTTGATTAGTCCTTCTACAATTAAAACAAATAGTAAGGGTGATAAAGGGAACCCATGTCTTAAAACCCTTGTACTTTTGAAGAATTTTGTAGGCTTACCATTTATCAGGACTGCATAGTTTGCTGATGTCACACACCCCATGATCTAGTCACTAGCTTCTAAGCTCAATCCCACCTGTAGCAAAACCAACCTTAAGAAACCCTAATCAACTCTGTCACATGCCTTTATCAGATTTAATTTTAGGACCAAAGCTTTGATATTTTTCACCTTGATACTATGTAATGCTTCCTATAAAACACCAATAGCATCAGTGATTTGCCTTCCCTCAAGAAACCTAATTTTTTCCTTTGAAATACCAAAAGATAAGAAGGATTTAATTCTGGAATCTATAATTTTAGTGATAATAGTATACACTAAGTTGCACAAGGCTATTGGTCTAAATCCTCCAAAAGAATTTGGAGTATTACTCTTAGATATAAGATCCAGAAATGTATCATTTAAAGCCCCGGATACCATCCTTTCCTCCTAGACTCTTCCACCATTTCCAAAATATCATTTCCCAAAATATAAAAAAAAGCTAGAAAAATTTTCATTGTCCAACCATCAGGGATAGGACTTTTTTATCCTTAAAAACCTTTTAAAATTTTCAAGATTTCTGATGAAGTGAGAGGTTCAGTCTCTCTAAGACTATCTTCCTCTGTAAACATAATTCAATCGCTATAAGACTAGGTTCAATCACTCTAAGACTATCTTCCTCTATAATTCTTTATAATTGTTAATTGATCAGAAATGCAAAGATTAGACTATGCCATCTTCCTTACTAATCTCCCACATTGTATTATTCTGTTTTCTAGAGTTTGCAAAAGCATGGAAATTTTTTTGTGTTCCTATCACCAGCTTCCAAACAATTAATCCTACTCTTCTGGCTCCAAGTTTCCTCCTCATGTCTTATAAGATTCAATTTTTTCTTCTCTTTTTCAATTACTATATCCTTATCTTCCTTCTTTTCAAAACCCCCTGGATTATTTGTATAAAAAGTCTCCAGTTCCACTTCAATTTTTTTCAATTCTCCCCTTGCTTCGAATATTTTCCTTCTTTTCCAGTTTATCACCAACGATTTGAGGATTTTTAACTTTTTTACCAATGAGTCCATAGGTTTTAGAACCTATGTATCCAAAATTTCATCCCAATGGTCTCTCACATAATTTACTAGCACTGGTTCCTCAGCCAAATAGAGTTAAATTTGAAGGGGTAACTAACTTTTTCTTGGTCTTGTTCCAAGTGTATAATCACAGGCACGTGATCTGAGATCTTTAGATGACATAACCAAGTTCTATACCTCAGTCCTGACAAAGCCAAGTCCTCAGAAATAAAAAATATATCCAATCTCTTGGCTATGTAATCCTGCCCCCTTCTTCCATTCCTCCAAGTGGGAAGTAGTTTTACAAGATCTACATCCACCAACGCCTCTTCTTGTACCAACTGTCTAAAATATGGGTGTAAAGGATCTATTCTAGCATGAACACCCCAAACTTCTCTGCTTTAAGTGGTAAAATTTAA
>ML785866.1:715685-741702 GCA_009831015.1 Picea engelmannii
TTTTTTTACGTAGGATAAAGTCAATGTGAAATTATACATAAAGTACAAGGTAAATAGTCACAAATATTTCCCCCTTGTGGTTAGAGACTCACAACTGTTGAAATATTGTAACTATGAAGAATATTCTATTTATAATTGAGTGATTTTTTTATAGATCAAATCCCCTTTTATGGATTGATCATGTCGGGATTTGTATAAGACCAAATCCCCTTTTGTGGATTGGTCAAACCATGGTTAAATGGTGTTGTTTGTAAAGTCGGCCCCTAGGGATAATTAAAGTGGTTTTAACCACTAGGTGGAGAAGTCGTCCCTGCTTGATGAAAGGACATAACCCTAGTGCCTCCAAACCAGTATAAATAAGTGAGGAGGGCACCTCATTCTCTCACTCACCCAAGTCACTCATCTAGTGCACAAGTTTTGAAGGAAGCTGAAGTTAGAAGAAGGAGAAGAGAGAGGCACATGCTTAGTGGTGGATTATCTCTAGTGTTTTGGTCTTTCTCTTGGCAATCTATATTAAGGAAATTTTTGTTGGGTTTTCTCCCCCATGAGGGTTTCCCAGGATAAAATGATGTGTACCTTGTGATTGTGTTTCTCTCAGTGATCCTATTTTGTGCTATTATCTTTGAAAATCATTAAAACTTAACATGGTATCAGAGATAAATTGAAAAGAAAACCTTTCACTGGGTAATAAAAGACATCATTGTTGTCGTACAAGAAAATTAAGGCTTTTGTTGGAGGGAATTGTTTCCTGAAAACAATCTAGAAGAGTGTACCCTAGCCTAGCGAACTCATTGGAAGATTTAGCGCACCTTTTTAGTGGCCAAAGACTCCGAAAATTCAAACCCTAGTTTTGACTGGTACCAAAAACCAGAACTAGTACGAGAAGTACCAGTCCATATTTTCCCAGGTCAAGATTCAAGGGGTAAAACTTGAAATTTTTTAAGTCTGACAACTCCATCCTACTCACCTCAGCCCAGCACATCTCCTGGTAAGTTCAGAATCACTTTCTAAGCACTTTCAATTTTTGGTCATTTTCTTAGCTCTAGGTCAAGATGTCTACAAGCACTAAGCTTTTTGACAAGTTAGAAGGTGTGGAAAATTTACATTCTTAGAAGTAAAAAATTGGACTCATTCTTGAAGAGAATGACCTAGCAAAATTCAAAAAATAAAATGTACTAGAACTCGAAGAAGAAGCAACCAAAGAAAAGTACAAGAAGGATATGGTTAGGGCCAAAAGGATCATTGCAGAATCCATTCACTTGATCCCTCAAGTGTCTTCTAAGAATACTCAAAAATAAATGTTTGATTCCATAACCAGAATGTATGAAGGAAAGAACATCAACCAGAAGATGAACTTGAGAACCCAACTCAAGATACAAGGATGCACAAAGGGGAAACAATCCATGACTATTTCTCTAGGGTTTCTCAATTCAAGGAACAATTAGAAGAAATTGGAGACAACCTAGATGAAGATGAACTTATAATGACAACTCCTAATGGTCTCACAAGACCTTGGGATGCATTCATCCAAACTATCTGTGCAAGAAAAGAAAAACTCCATTTTGATAGCTTATGGGAAGAATGTGTTCAAGAAGAAGAAAGAGTGGAAAATAGAGAAGCCATATTATTAAGGGATGAAGATAAAGCCTTATCTACTGATACTAAAGGGGGAAATAAAAGGTCCCATTTCCAAAAGGATACCCATCTTCACAATGAATCTCAATCCCCAAAGAAATTCACCCACCCTCATAAAGAATCTCACCCTCCAAGGAGATTCCAAAAATATCAGAAGGGGCAAAGAAGAGAAAACGATTTCTCCTCTTATCAATGTTATCATTGTGATAAGTTGGGACACATTGCTTATAATTTTCCTCCTAGAAGGGAAGAATACAAGAAGAGAAACAAAAAAAGACACCATGCCCATGTAGTTGAAGATGATGAGCCACCCTCAAACATGACTAAAGAAAAGATTCAAGACTACGTTTTATTCTCTGCCCTCTCAGGCTCTATGATACCTGGTGAGGATAATTGGCTCATAGATAGTGGTGCTTCTAAGCACATGACAGGTTAGAGAGACATTCTCTCTAGCCTTACAGAAAAGGAATTTCCCCATAAAGTCTCACTTCGATATGACTATCAGTACCCTATCAAAGGAATGGGAGAATCCACTTACAAACTAGATTCATGAACTCTAACGAAGATGAAGGATGTATTATATGTTACAGGTTTGAAAAAGAACTAACTTTCTATATCATCTTTAGATAAGAAAGGGTTCAGGGTTTCATTCATAGATGGTGAAGTTCTTATGTGGCCTAAAGAAAAACCCATAGAAGATGCAATTGTTATTGGAACAAAAGAAGGCAACCAATATAAGTTAAAAGGTCACTCAGATGCATCCTTGACTCACTCCACAAAGATTCCATGTGAAATTTAGCATAGAATAATATCTCACATCAACTACAAAGCCTTACCATATGTAAGCAAGGTAGTTACAGGATTACCAGAATTTAAGGTTGATCATGAAGGTGTGTGCAAGGGATGTGCACAAAGAAAGAATATAAAGAATCATTTCCCAAAGAGCGACAATAAAGCAAAAGGAATCTTGGATCTCACCCACTCATATGTATCTGGTCCAATTCCATCAACCTCTCTAAGTGTGTATGTATACTATGTTTTATTTATTGATGATTATTCTTGCAAGACTTGGGTTTATTTATTGAAATCCAAAGATGAAGTACTCAGAAAGTTCAAGCAATTCAAAGCCATTGTAGAAAATATCTTATAAATAAAAATCAAGATACTCAGGTCAGATAATGGAGGATAATACACCTCAAAATAATTTGGAAGGTTTTGCAGAGATGTCAGGATTAAGAGGGAGCTCACCACTCCCTATAATCCTCAACAAAATGGTGTAGCAGAAAGAAAGAATAGAACAATAATGCAAGCAGTGAAGACTATGATCCATGATCAAGATCTTCCAATGCACTTGTGGGATGAATTAGCAAGAACAAAAGTCTATGTCCAAAATAGGTTATCCCATAGTGCGCTTGGATTCAAAATCCCCGAAGAGATGTTCTATGGAAAGAATCCACAAGTAAGCCATCTAAAAATATTTGGTTTTACATTGTTTGTACACATTCCAAAATAAAGGAGAACTAAGATGGACCCTTTATTAAAGAAGCAAATATTTTTTGTGTTTTGTGAGGTCTCTAAGGCCTTCAGAATTTACATACAAGGTTACCATAATATTGAGATCAACACAGATATAACCTTTGATGAATATGCAACACTTAAAAGATCAAGGAAGTGCCAACTTAAATAAGTATATGAAGAAGAACCTATATCTCCTAGAGTTTCAGAACCTGTGAAGTTACTTACAGTTTCCCCTGATGATGAGATTCTGGAAGATCATGATATGATAGAATATCAAGAACCTCCCCAAATGACGATCTTTCACAAGAGAAATCCATCTTTGACAAGGGAACGTATTCAATATGGAGAGAAGTATGGTGCCCGAGAAGGAACCATGAGACAAATCAAGAAGCCTAATCCATTCTCCAATTATATGGCCTTGATGTGTGATCTCATAGAGAAGGAGCCTACTTTCTTTGAAGAATCCATTCATAAGAAAGAATGGGTGGATTCCATGATAGAAGAATACCAATCCATTATACAGAATAATGTATGCGAAATAGTTCCTAGACCAAAGAACAAAGATGTGGTATTTTCCAAATGGATATACAAGATAAAACATGTTGCAAAAAAAAGTATTGAAAAACATAAAGAAATATTTGTAGCTCGTGGCTTTTCTCAAAAGGAAGGCATTTATTATGAAGAGATGTTTGATCTTGTGTCCAGATACACTTCTATCATAACAATCATAGCTCTTGCAACCAATATGAAGTGGAAGTTACACCAGATGGATGTGAAAACAACCTTATTGAATGATGTTATTGAAGAAGAATGGTTTATAGAACAACTACAAGGGTTTGAAGTTGAAGAAAAAAAGACTCATGTCTGCAGATTAAATAAATCTTTGTACGGATTAAAGAAAGATCCTAGAGCTTGGTATGGACAAATGATAGTTTCTTGACAAGCGTGGTATTTAATGAGAGTAAAGTTGATTCTAACGTTTACTTCAAGATTAAGAATGATGAGCCATCTATACTTATATTGTATGTAGATGAATTATTCTTAACTGGAGAAGAAAATATCATCATAGATTGTAAGAAGAAACACATTGCATAGCTTGAGATGAAAGGCCTAGTCCCGGTGCATTATTTATTAGGTCTTGAAGTTTGACAGAGCCCAAACAAGATCTTCCTTAACCAAGGGAAGTATGTAGTATAAATATTGAAGAGGTTTGACATGTTGGAGTATAAATCCATGAACACACCCATGGAAAAAAGTTGAAGCTCCTTGTATATACTTCATCAAAATTGGTTCATGTTACTTTGTACAGACATATTATTGGTTCATTGATGTATCTGATGAATACCATGCCAAATATATGTTTTATTGTGAACACCTTGAGTCATTATTTGGTAGAGCCCAGATGTGTTCACCTTGTAGCTGAAAAACATGTATTGAGATACCTTAAGGGTACGTTGGAATATGGCCTTTGTTATACTGGAGATCATGACTTCAGACTATATGGATATACTGATTCATATTGGGCTGGAAGTGTTTCTGATAGAAAGATCACTTTGTTGATTTTGTTTCAGTTTGAGGTCAGCCATGACGTCATGGCAGAGAAGGAAGCAATCTAGTATTTCTCTCAGCACGAAAAAAGTGGAATATATTGCAACATGTTCCTCCAGTTGTGAGGCCATATGGATTTAGAAGTTCTTGATAGGTCTATTCAAGCTAGAGATCGAAGCCACCATGATTCTATGTGATAATGATAGTTGCATAAAGATGTCAGAGAACCATGTGTTCCATGATCATTCGAAGCACATAGGAATCTAGTATCACTATATTCGTGATATGGCGCAAAGAGGAGCTATAAATCTCTAATATGTTGGCACAGATGAGAAGGTTGCAGATGTGTTGACCAAGACTCTGTCTCGTGTGATGTTTGATCACTTCCGAGACAAGCTTGGTGTTGTCTAAAAGGACCTCCCTTAAAAGGGGGAGTGATGCTAATGATACTATGGTATCCTGACCAACAACGGGTAGCTCAGTTAGGATTTATATCCTAGGGGATTGATCCTGAAGTTCTGGTAAGGACGGCCTGTCAAAGTACCTGTGCAAGTATATGCCAGTGGTGTTCAGTAGTGGTAGCTCTGTTAGGATTTTATATCCTAGGGAATATTTTGATTCCTGGGAAGATCCCGAAGGTCCGGTAAGGATGGTATGTCAGAGTACCACGTGGTAGGTCTGTTAAGATTTTATATCCTAGGGAATATTATGATTCCAGGATGGTCAGTCAGAGTACCAAAAAATGTTATTGTTATACCTACCTCATTCTGTTTCCATATGATGATGATGATGATGTTATCTTAGCCTCGTGTTGATGATGTTGATGATGTTGTATCCACCTCGTGATGTTGATGATGATGTATCAGTCTTGTACTGATTGATGATGTTGTATTAGTGTTATACTAATTGATGTTGATGTAGATAATGATGATGATACTACTCCAACTACATGTTGTGAAAGATGATGTTGTTGATGATGAGAAAAACTTCTGATGATTTATAGATGTGCCAGTCAATGATCCATATGTTGATGATGATGTTTCCCTCTCCTTATCCTGATGATGTTGTGTTGGGTTATGTTAGTAGAATACCCTTCTTGTTAAGAGGGAGTGTTGAAATATTGTAACTGTGAAGAATATTATATTTATAATTGAGTTATTTTCTTATAGATCAAATCCTCTTTTGTGGATTGATCATGTCAAGATTTGTATAATACCAAACACCCTTTTGTGGATTGGTCAAGCCATAGTTAAATGGTGTTGCTTGTAAAGTCGACCTCTAGGGATAATTAAAGTGGTTTTAACCACTAGTTGGAGAAGTGAGTCTTGCTTGATGAAAGGACATAACCCTAGTGCCTCCCAACCAGTATAAATAAGTGAGGAGGGCACCTCATTCTCTCACTCACTCAAGTCACTCATTTAGTGCACAAGTTTTGAAGGAAGTTGAAGTTATAAGAAGGAGAAGAGAGAGGTTCATGCTTAGTGGTGGATTATCTCTAATGTTTTGGTCTTTCTCTTGGCATTGTATTGGAAATCTATATTACAAAATATTTTTTTGGGTTTTCTCCCCTATGAAGGTTTCCTAGGATAAAATTTGGTGTACCTTGTGATAGTGTTTCTCTTAGTGATTCTATTTTGTGCTATTATTTTTGAAAAGCATTAAAACTTAACAACAACCACAAGGGGAACACTTCCCAAGGTACACCAAAAATCAACACTCCCTCTTACCAAGAAAAATGTTTCTCACCAAGCCCATCTTGTCTCTGAAGTAGACATGCTTTCCCCTTGGCAAGGCCTTGGTGAGAATGTATAGAACCTTCTCATTAGTCGGAATGTACATAAGTTGTACTTCCCCTCGCTAAACCCAATCTCTAATGAAGTGGTATATGATCTCAATATGCTTCGACTTGCCATGAAACATTAGATTCTCAAAGAGTTTGATACAAATTTGATTATCGTAGTGAATGGAAGTCAGAGGAAACTCCTGACCAAATAATCCACTAAACCTACAATGTACCTCAAAACATGTTTTTCTCCAATCGAGTGAACACTCCTCGGGTCCACCATGTACTGGATGAGAGTGTTCATAGAAAACCAAATATCTGGTGAGTGTTGACTAGATACATCAATGAACCGATCAACTGCACGTATCCTGTAGCATCCACCAACTAGGAATATGAAGCTCTAATCTTCTTCCAGTTGGTGAACATGGGTGTCGACATAGGCCTGCATTCCTCCATCTAAAATATTCTCAATATTTTTGCAACATACTTCCCCTATCCCAAGAAGATGTGACCCTCCTCCTACCAAACATCCATGCACAATAAATAGTGCATCAACTCGATGTCAATCATCTCAAACTATGATGAAAGAATCATATTGCACTCAACTATGAGATGCTTCGCTCCTATGATGAATAAATCATCCACATACATAATGATAATAACCGTGTCCTTTCCTCTAATGATTTAGTAGAGGTTAGGATCAACATCGCTCTTCTCAAAACCCATCTGAAGAAAATATGAGTCTATGCATGAATACCAAGCTCTGGGAGCTTACTTTAGACCATACAATGTCTTTCTCATAAGGCACACGTGAGACTCTCTCACACACACCTAAAACCCCTCTGGCTACTCAATGTACACCTCCTCTTAAATAAATCCGTTGAGAAATGTAGTCTTTACATCCATCTGATGTATCCTCCAACCCATCTATTTTGCTATGGAAAAATACTCTGAATGGAAGTGTATCTTGCAACTGGTGTGAATGTCTCATCATAATCAACTCCCTCTACCTGACAGAATTCACGTGCCACAAACCAAGCCTTATGTTTCTCTATGTGGTCATTTGCAGCATACTTGGTCTTATACAACCATCTGGAAGTCACAACTGACTTCCCCACTGGCCGCGACACCACCTCCCATACATCAAATGTTGTGCATAATGGAGGAATACTCCTCCAGCATGGCCTCTCTCCAAACCTGTTGGTCAAATTCTTGCAAAAATGTCGTGGGATCTGCATCTTTGATGCTTGTAATTATCTCCAAGTAGGACTCAAGCCTCTCTCATGCTCTTCTCTCTCTCAACAATTTCTTAGGTTCTCCTACATTCTTTGTTGAGTCTCCATTTTGACACCTTTATTACCCTATATTACCCTCTATCTGAGCCTATTTTACCTATGATATGTGTATATAATTGACTATTTCCTCCACAAATACAATTGATGACCTTGTCCATATGCATAGAGAGGTAACTTATGATTAAGGCATGATTTGTTTAGTTTTCTTGAGTTAATTCGATTAAATGATTGATTATGTATGATCCTAATCACTTTGACTCTTAAGAAGATTGAACTGGTACCTCACTATTACAGTACTGCAACTATAACACTATCTGGTACTACAACTATAGCGTGATCCGGTACCTAGTCTATTTCGGTACCAAGGCTCCACCTATTCTGGTACCAATCTTCCACCTATTATGGTACCAATCTTCCACCTATTCTGTTACTCCACATCACATCCGATGCCAACTCAACATTGCATTTGGTACTAACACACTCAACATTGCATCCAGTACCATTGTTGAGCCCGTTTCGGTACTGCCTTTTCACCTGATCCCATACTCATGGTCATGACTGTGTTGATTCGGTACTAAAACCTTGTCTACTGAATTCTGGTACCAACATTCTAGTACTAGATTTGCACCTCGATTCACGGGAAGATAACGATGAATATAAAATTTTGGAGACATGGGTTTTTTCCATAGCAGTGTTTTAATATGGATACATGTTCCATAATCTCTAGATATCATACATGTGGACCTCCATCTTAGGGGGAACAATTCATCCTAAATCATTGCCAATTTTCCGAAAATTCTAGGATCATGCCTAGATTCGCGAGGAATGCATTTCCTTGATTAGATAATGGTTGTACTCGACCTCCATTTATGGAAAATGGTTTTGATTTGATTTTTCATGGATTGTATTTTCTAGAGACAAATTTATGATGTAAAAAGTATATAAATTGAGTGATGGCTCTAAGCCAAAAGGAGAGGAATTATTATGTTGCAGATTGGATTTCTGAACAGACTCTTTTTGTAAATTTATTTGTTGAACATCAATGGAAGTTTGACTTCAATGATCCTATGTGTGCTTTAGAATTTAGCATCTGCTGATCCAAAATATTCCATGTTGGCATTGGAAAGGGCCCATCGATCCAGCTTGGCAAGCTCATTGTAAATTATTAGTATAGATTTTTATTTCATGTACTTGTTGTTTTGATTTCATTTCTAATTTCATTATTAGAATTGATTTCAAAGTGTGTCAGTATAGGAATTGTTTGAGAGTGCATCATTCGCATTACATGAGACAACAAATGGAACATCTCATAAAAACTTATGTTTCCTTTGTAGGAATGAAATAGCCTTTCATAATTGTCAAGTTGCATTGATTTATTTTCTGAATGTCATTGGTTTGAAGAAGTGTGAAAAAATAGATAGGGATTGCTTGCAAGTTATTATTGAATTAAGTTTTTATAGGAAATGAGATCAATACCTCCATATCTCACATACATGCGCTTATAATGGAGTGTTTATACTCTGCCTGGTAGTTCTTTTATCTCAATTAAGTTTTCAGAATGTTAATGAGTGATTGTGTGTTTGTTACATGAGATAGAATCATAGCCCATATCTATCTTTCATGAGCCTATAATGAGCAGATCTATTCCCTGAATAATGTTCCTCCAACAACTTTCTCACATTCTATCAACATCTAGGATATCCGCCTCTTAGGAAGAGCATATCTTCACAACAGTCAAGAATCTAGTTGTCTCTCCATAGGAAGATTTAGAAGTCCCTTCGGATTCCTCTTGTCAATTTGTTGAGGAGAATAAAGAATCATGGATAGAATTCAATGGAGTGCAACGAGTGGAACTAGAGATTGAGGATTCCTTATCATGCCTCTCAACAGATCCTGTATGTACTCCAAAGACCAATCATCTTGAAGAGGATAATCTTCATAGCATGGGAGAGGAAGACATTCAATGTGACCTAAACAAAGAAGAGAAACAATAATGTAGTGATCCTATTGAAATATAGTTTCAATTAGTTATTAGGTCACACCACTCTTTTATTTTTCATTATTGCTTGATCTCATCATCAAAGCAGTTGGTCCTTCATACTCCGATATGCATTAAAATTTATCTTTTAAACCCGAGTATGGATATATTTCTAACCCTGTTAAGCACATGGCTTCACTGGAAGTATTCCTATACTTGAAGGACATTTTCTTTTGTTAAATTAGAGTAGGATAGGTAAATAAATAAATGTTGCAGATAAGTACAATGCAACATATCTTTCATACTTTTCATAAATGGGAATGTCAAAAGTTAATAAAGCAATCTGTTTAAGATCTTTTGTTCCTATAGTAGATTTCTTTGCAAAAGTTATGATAATTTTGTTTGGAATATTATGAGAAGGGAATCTCTTCATCCTCTGAATGCACACATAATACTGGAAGGGTTTCGAAAGCAGAGAAGTCATCCTTGTAAACAAAAGATAACACTTAAGGGAGTGCTTCATGACCTATTTCTTCAAATTTCTTCTTTTTCCTTAAGTTGTTAAAAATGATGCATTCGTGCTTTATCATTACCTTTTTATTTTAAGACCACTATTTCACAAGTATGATCAATTAAGTGATATTTTTAATAGTATCTGAAACTAAATGTTAATTCCAAACTATTTTATTCATAGCTAATAATTCAACTTTTGACATTTTCCCTAAATTTTTTGTTTGTAAGCATGAATAAAAATCTAGTTTTAATTAATAGTTCTATTGGTTTGTTTTTAGCAAATGTTCACAACCTTCTGAGAAGCCTTTTTTAGCTTCTCACATTTTTTCATGAGTCCATGCAAAACCTTTGGCACGGGGGAGTGGTTGCTGAGATAATAGTAGTTAGGTTTATTTTCTAATAAAATGGAAGTGGCAACAAAAACAATGTTTTTCCATCAAGATACTTCAACAAAAAAAATTCATATGTTTCTTCTTGCAGCATTAGTGATTGCTAGCATCTTATACAACTTGATACATAGAGTATGCCAACCACAAGGAGAAGCCTACAAATTCCAGTTTATAGAATACGCCACCAGGTACCTTATCCAATTCTCATTGAGTACCAGAATAAATTTTTGTGGTGATATGGTACTAGATAACATCTCTGTGCTATTCTGGTACTGTAATTATTCTTTCTTTGTTCATCCGGTACTGGGAAAGGTCCGTGTTCATTCAGTACTGGGAAACAAATTGCGTTCATCCAGTACTGGGCAAAAATTTGTGTTCATCCGGTACTGGGAAAAAATCTGTGTTCATCCGGTACTGTAGGAGAGGCTTCTTGGGTAGGTGTTATATTCTTTGCATTTGTGTGTGTGGGCACGTCAGATATGACAACTGCCCCCTACCTTTTTCCTCACAACCCTTACTACCATCTCATTATTGTCATTACAACCAAACCCTATGTTTCTTGTTACTTGCACTAGATGCCTCGCTATGTTCTACAACACAAACCAATGATTCAACAACCAAAAGAGTTAAGACACTCTTTCAGATACTATCTGAGAAAATTTCCTTTTCCAAATAGCATTAACATTACTCTCTATCAATTTTTCACTCCAACCCTATCACTTATCTAGAGGCTTATTATGCAAGCAACACATTAGTGAAAAAAAATGTGCCACATATAAATCATCTTGTAATCCTTCAGACTACTCCTTCTTCAACTTCTACACACATATCACACTACCATATTCCATGGGGTAGTGCTACCTTCTCAACTACTTCATGTATCCCATCCCTCTAGATTTCAGTACCATTTCAATGTCAGCCCCAAGAGATTGAGATTGCATCTATAGGTTCCATGAGACACACTATCACAAACAATAATGATCTGTTATCTCTTCATATATAGTTCCCAAGGCAAGATACCATAACGACTTCTCTTTTTGGTATATGTTAGACACTCCTTTTTATAGATTCCATATCAATTAGATTTCACAACAATGTAGGGGTCACTTCATATCATAAGATAACTACCCCAAATATTCCATGGAGTACATCTCATATATGGATATGAATGTCTACAATAAGCCTCTCTTGGTCACCTCTAAAAAGATTATTGTTTCATATTTTTCTCATTTTTCATTAACACCTTGCTATCTCTCACCACATTCCAAGTGACCATGTTATATTTGTTTTCTTGTTTTGTTTTCATGTCAGTTTTTATATCCATTATTATACTCCACCAACAATTGACTTTATGGAAAGTCCCTTTGCATGCATCCTATCTCTCTTTGACATTACACCTTATAATTTTTCAAATCACACACCTCTTATCCTCTCTAGAAACATTGTTGATCCATAAATGAGGGAATTATATCCCAGTTGCTTCACCAACATAGATCCTCTACACAATTATTTTATGGGCTTCATTCTTAGGATTATATAAAGAGTTATTTCTTTAATAAGTTTTTTCAGCCCCTGTCCTTTTCTGTTTACAAGGATCTTTGTTCTTCTGATGGATACAAGGTTTGTTTTCTATGAAACCTCCACTCTGTATGATTTATTGGCTGCTTCCATATGTAACTTGCACACAAGTAGTTAGATAACAATGTTATGGAAAATAATCCTTGGTTCTGAATGTGAATCTCTTAGCTAGAATACAAAGCAATGTGAATATGCAGTAGCAACAAAATAAATGATTAGTTTTCTCTATGTGGCAATGTTCAAGTACTCTTGACTCAACCACAAGATGATGGGAATGAAAATACGTGATTTCTGATGAGTTGTAGTGACCAATTTATACAAAATCTAAGATATTTTTGTTTTGCAAGTTGATTTTTAATTAAGTCATTTTCTTTCCTTTGGAAGATACATTGATTTTCCCAAGTTTCATTTCATTGGGAGGTATTTTCAAGAATAGATAAAAAACTATATGACCGCAACATAACAATTGAGGCATACAAGAATCCCTATCAAAACTATCACAACACACAGGAAAATCTATATTATAGTGAATACTAGTAAGAGATTACAATTTTTTGCAATATGTTCCCATTTCCTTTGAGGAACTATTTTTCTCGCACTTGAAAAAAAATGATTATATGACTTTGGATTATGAAATTTTAAAACATCGTGACCAGAAATATTCAACATCAAAACATCAAGCACAAATACTATGGTGTTGAATTAGGCATTGTTCAAGAGCAGGTTTGCACATTTTTGCCTTATCATAGTTACATGGTTGATGCTTGGTGTTGAAACCTTCCACAATTCAAAGGAACAAAAATATGAGAACTGCACAGTACCCATGAGTATAGTTACTATCCTTAAGGCCATCAAAATTCTTTTTCCCAACAGTGTCCCCATAATGAAATCAATCTTTCTTCAATTTGTAAATATATCAAGAGTGCAAATCTAACATAGATTGTAAACAAGGAAAATTGATGCTTCAATATAGAACATGATTTGTAGATTGGTTGTATGTGAATTCTCATGTGCATCTATTGAAGAAATATGGCTCGAGTAATGTTCATTTATTAATTAAACCTCTAGACACCATGAATGATAGGTTGTCAAGTCAAATGGACAAATAAAACTTATTAAATGATCCAACATTTAATTTCAAGAAACCAATTAGCCTCTTACAACAATGTACGAATTGTACAACCACCGTACAAACCATGTGTGAGAGATAATTCTAAGCTAAATGAAAAAAAATGACTCAAAAAGATGAAAACAACTAGGTGTTATTGAAATTTGAACTAGCAAGGATAAATTAGCTTAGAGGGAGAACACATAGTCTAAGGGAGGGATAGAAAACACTAACTAATTACCCAATGTTTTGAGCAGAGAAAGAGGAATTATAAGAATGGAAACTCAACTAAAACATTGCACTTTTCAAATTTTATCATCCATTGATCTCAAATGTTTAACAGAATTGGATGGTGGACATTTTGGAGTTGTTTGCATCCATACCATCTAAGGAAGAATTTTTTTTTATTCTTGAGCTAGAAAATGCAATGTTAAATTCATTATTTTGACCTATTAAGAGTGCCAAGAGAAGTTCAGTAAACATAGGTAACAACATCAACAATCTCAGACACATAATTTGCAAAACAATGAAATCAAACACAATCAATCACCACGAACTCATAAAATTTTCCCTAAAAACCCAAATGGGAAAACCAACATCGAATGGGGCTCATTTTTTTCATATTGGAAATCTATGGTACAATGCTTTTCATGGTTTATATTCCTCCTCCTCTCTTAGCCAAAATACCCATTGAAAGTGGAATTCATGAGATACATAGGGAGAGATGGGGGTAAGGGAAGATGAACAACTATGACCCTACATTTCCCATTCCTCAACCTTCTCTTCTTCTTTTTTTCATTTAATTATTGTTTTCCTATGAAATTTGCCTCATTCAAGTTTTACATTTTCTTTGTTTGACAATGTTTTCTAACCTTTAGGAATTGTCATATTAATCTTGTAGGTACCGAGTCTTACACCCATTCGTTAGTTCAGATCCATTTCATATCAATTACGATCTCATATACTTTGGATACATTACATATCCAAGAAGACACACATATTATTATGATCCCTATCACTCCTGGACCATCATTCTATGGTGTACAACAACACATTGGCCCTCTCATTTTCTATTTATGGGAGATACTCATGCATCTTCTAGTCAATATCTCTTTTGCAATTATATTTCATATTCCTTGTTGTCATTATCATACAATCACCTATCTAGTAGAGTTTCACATCAATATACACATTGTGCATAGAGAGATGCCATTGATGTCAAATCTAGATTAATTCTAGAAGCATTGATTTCAACCCTAGTAAATCGTAGAAGAATCCATGAAAATATGGCTAAGTGGTTAAGTGGTTGCAAATCCCCATAGATGTGGTCATGGAACACGAAGTTGTTTGAGGAATAAGGACACAAAGGACAGTGTAAATGCAAGTAACACACTCATAGATGGACATTCCTCATCATGCCATTTCCAATGGTAGGTGGCATGCCACGTGGTTCCTCACGATTGAATATATATTCCCTATAGAAGTTGGAAGCCCCGAAGAATGGTTAAGAATCCCCTAAACAATTACAAGTCATTAATTAAAGGCTAAAAACGTTGTAACAAGAAATAATGAGTTTACCCTAAAAATGGGAAAAGGGTAAAACGATCATTAATTAAAGGGTAAAATGGTTGTAACAAGAAATAATGAGTTGACCCTAAAATTAGGAAAAAGGGTAAAACAGTTACAAGTTAGCCCCAAAAGAAGGCACTTGAAAAGTATAAATAAGGTACCTAGGAGTTCATTTGTTACATCAAATCAAGTAATTTTTATCTGAGGTAAACAAGTATATCTGAGGAAAATTTAAGAGGCAATATGAAGTGAAGAAGGGAGAAATTCCAAGGGAGGATGAAGTCTTGTGATGATGTGTTCTAAGGTATGTTATTTAAAGGTCATCTTACCATTTTCGCTATAACTTGTTTTCTATAATGATTCAAATAGTAAAAATTGGATGTCACTGAGATGACATAGCAAGGTACATCTGGTAAAAAAATTAAGATTCTTTGTCATTTCATTTTTGGATATACATTGTGTGGTAGATAGCATTTTTGACTAATCCTAAAACTTCTCAAACAGATGTTCTAGGTAAAACCATCATAACTTCCTTATAGAGAATAAAAATTATGTGAGACCAATTTCATTGGAAATATTACTGTCTTTAGCATCTTGTGTGCGAGTTTCAGAATTATATATAAAATATTGAGCATGTGGCATGTTGTACAAGTTTACTTTCTAGAATAGGTTATAATTCAGGAAGGTCTCCCACTTTCACTATTACTTATGTTCTATGAAGTTTCAGACCCTGAAATTTTGAGGAGATGGAAGAATGATGTCAAAGTATATGTGGCTAAAATTCCAGACTTTATTCATAATAGGTACATAGTTTTTTTGTCGAAAGTTAGTGTTTGTGACTAATCCAAAACTTGTCCCACGAGACTAAGGTAAAGTTTGATCAAGATGTTATTCTCTTGTTGTTGAGGCTGAGGAAGATCTACATGTCTGTAATCTTATGTATCAAATTTGCTAAAGTATCATAGGTATGTTTTCCGTGTGTTATTGAGGGTTATGTTCATTTTACATTCTTGAGGCATGTCTTGATGATGATGTTACATGATATGGTACACCTTTGTGATGATATGATACATTGTTAGATGCATATATTGGATATGTTGGTATATGGTTTGGTATATGTCATGGTGACATTATCACATGTTTTAGGCACTTCATTGATGATATCTTATGGTACATGTCGTATGGAATTATTGAGACATATCATGAGTGATATGGTATATGTATGAGGTTTATTGGTATATCTTGGTACATGCATGATATGGTATAGGTTCATGTACATGATATAATACATGTTATAGTAAATGGTTGATGCACATGGTATGGTACAAGTTCTAGTACATGGTATGGTACAGGTTATGGTACATGGTTTATGTACATGGTATGGTGATAGTTTTGGCATCCATGTGAGTGGATATGGTTATAGTTGGTTGATTATGGCATATCATTCATAGAGGCAATGGTGGGGATAGTGAGAGGTTGGATGATTGCTTTATCATCAATGACAAGTTGATGTGATAATGGTAATCACTGGTTGATGTGATGGTGATAGGTTGGTTGATGTGATAATGATAGTGAAAGGTTGGTTGATGTGATAGTGGTAGTCACCAGTTTATGTGATAATGAGAGTGACAGGTTGGTTGATGTATCAATGAAACTGGAAGTAAGAGTTTGATCAGTGGTAGTGATAATGAGTCTAGACTTATATTTTAGGGCAGAAGGATGGGGCAAGGAAAGGGGGTTTTAGCCTCCCTCTGGTTGGTGTTGGAGAACTCACGGATTTCAAGCTTCCTTCATGTTGGTTCCTGTAAATAAGGGATCTTAGATTCCTCCTGGTTGGAGCAAGAGAACATGTGGATTTGGAGTTTCCTTCAGGTTGGAACCTGTAAACTAGGGGTTTGGAGCCTCCTTTCAGTTGCAACTGGAGAATTCAGGGAGTTGTAGATTCCTTCAGGTTGGTGCCTATAAATTAGGGGTTTGGTGCCTCCTTCCATTTGGTGCTAGAGAATTGGGAAGTTGGTTCTTCCTATGAATGTATTATTGATATATATGTATAAGAAGGCATTCCATGGTCTTCTCCCATTTGGGTTTCTATGTAAATTCAGGTGTACTTTTTTTGTGGTTGTTTATCTTGCACTGACGAATGAAAATGTTTATGACGCAATGATATATTGAATGCATAAGTGATGAAATATTGAGTAATGCTGATAAATTTGAATTTTATATATACTATGGTTGAAAGTGGTAAAAAGTGCTCATACTGATTCACCACCCCCTTCTCAGTATTCCAACAATTGGTATAAGAGAAGGTCCTTCAAGAAAACAATTTAACCACTAGAAGGAAGATCATGGAGTACACTAATATTGGAGTATTATCGTTTGATGGACAAAATTATGCCTTCTGGAGAAGAAGACTGAAAACATATATACCAGCACATGGATTTGATATTTGGAAAGCAATAATATATGGATATACAACACCTTCC
This sequence comes from Picea engelmannii, assembly GCA_009831015.1. Classification (NCBI taxonomy): domain Eukaryota; kingdom Viridiplantae; phylum Streptophyta; class Pinopsida; order Pinales; family Pinaceae; genus Picea; species Picea engelmannii. Next base: position 733,083 of record ML785866.1, read on the forward strand.
ACTATTCCAATAGATAGATATGGAACGCAACTCAGTGAAAACAATGTTAAGGATACAAATGTGATTTTGAAAGGTATAGATCACTTAGTATATGTTAAAGTTATGCATCATGATTTTGCAAAGGATATTTGGGAAAAACGTCAGAATGTCTATGAAGGATATGCCAAAGTGAAAGGGGCCAAGCTTTAAACCTATAGAGGACAATTCGAACAACTAAAAATTAAGGAAGATGAATATATTGCATATGACTTTCTGTGACTTGATGAAATAGTGAACATTATGAAAGGCTTGGGTGAAGAAGTTAAAAAACCAGTCATTGTCCAAAAGATACTAAGGTCTCTTTCAATGAAATTTGATCCTAAGATCTCAACACTAGAAGAAAGAGAAGATCTTGGTGCAATAAGCATGGATGAACTACATAGAATATTTACATCTTATGAAATGAGAACAGAATAGGAGAACCCAACCAAGAACAAAGCATCTTTCAAAGAATCCAATAAGACAAATAAGAAGAATAAACACAAGTCAAAGTCAAACTGCAGTTGCAGTGATGATTCAGATGAAGATGAATAAATAGTCAACCTCGTAAGGTGGTGCAAGAGTCGCGACCCTCATGGTCCAACCCGCTCTCACCAGGACCTTCTTCGTCTCAGGCCCGAAGAGCTAAGCTCACTCTTCAACTCCCTTATCGAAAGTTTTCACTACCCATAGTAACTCCTGCCACGACCTCCCTTCGCTTATCGAGAAATCGGGTTTCGTGATATTACGAAACTCATTTTCAAAATCCCGTGCAAAACAAAACCCCGAAACCCGAGCTTCGATGGTCAAAGGTCAACGCTTTCGCTCGTCGGGGATTTCCCTATCAGGAAATCGCTATTCGCAATGTCAACAACTTGAGCTGACAATCCCCGATGCCCGATGTGCCGATCTCCGATACACGTGTGGATTTGGGCCTTTCGCCTTCGGGGCCTTCCTTCCTTCGAACTCCAGTACAGCTCCACCTGTACTCCACTAAAACCTCATGGTCCCACTCAGCCACGTCACTTCTTCTCTCGTGCGATCGGGAATCGCGGGATTGCGATTTCACCAGTCGAAATTCCTTGCGACGAGAATCGCCGAATGTCGAGCCCCGACCTTTTGGGATCTGGGGCCACCTGTCCCTGTCGTAATCAATGACTCCTATTTAATCGGGAAATCGTCGATCACGATTTCGACGAGTATGGAACTCTTGCCCTTGCAAACCCCGATATGCCAATATGCGATGGCTCCTGGGTTAACTTCCCCACGACTTCTCCACGATCTGACGGTCAACGGGACTTCGCGATTCTCCACAGCGATCCCTGGCCATCAATTCTCCTGCTTGGGGAATCCTTCGGATCCAAAGCTCCGTCTTTCTCGAGCCTCTCCTGGGTCTGTTCCCACAGCATCCACGAAAGGAACTATCCCTCCTGAGCTTAATTGCTCCCACTCCTTCAGACGAATATCTGCGCCCTCCTTGCACTCGACCCAACAACTCTCAAAGTGTTGAGTTCTTCCAGACTCTGTACACTCTCTGCAACAATAGTCCTTAGCTCTCCCTGCTTAGGTTCACAACTAAGATTAATTCTAGCCTACGCACACCTTGCACGGCTCTACCAACCCGAATCAACTTCTGGGAGAAGAGAATAAGAGTTTAACTGTCTAGCCTCATCAACGCACTCTATGCGGATGAATTCGACTGCACTCTATGCAGGAATCTCCTGGCTCAAACAGAGAAACAATTGAAACTCATTCTCTTCTCTCTCAGACTTCACCAAATCTCTGAAATTACATGCACAACATATTCAAAAGCAGGTGCATACAAGAAAGAAAACATCCATGAGCATAATATCAACACAGAGAAACAACACAAACCATGGACTTGAATCAAAGACTCTTTTCTATTAATTCAATCTGTACATGAGTGTTCTTCACAGGTTCTCTGCTCACTCTTCTCTTCTTTTTCCTATTTTTGATAATCATACTATGATACAAGGGAGGGTGTCTATATCCGTTTTCCCTCTCGAATTCTAAAACTATCAAATATACAATTAATTCCTATATAACAACATTAAATCTATTAAATGCCTCAGCTACTTACGGACGAGAGCTTAAAGGCTCAAGGTCCATTTACAACATACATAGTGCGCTCCTTATGAATGCCTTCATTTAAAAGGGCAGCGCAACAACTTTCCAAGTATTCCAAAATTGGTGTGTTGGTGTTGTCCAGCTGTCTCTCCTGCTCCACGCGTTGGCTCGCTTGACGTGTTGTGGATGCTCATACATCATAAGGAGGTTGAAGAGAGGAATCAACAAGTTCAAAGGTATGCTTCCCTTAAAATGTTTTAATTGTGGTAAAATTAGTGATTTTTCAAATAAATGTCCTTATGCTAAGAATTCAGATAGTGATGAAGAAGAAGATCCCAGGAAAGAAAATAAATATCTAAAGGGAAACAAGAAAGGACATAAAAGGAAAATCTTCAAGAAAAATTTATATTCAAGAGAAGATAGTTCCTGATCTTATGAATATGATGAAAGCGATAGTGACTTAGAAAGAGTTATGTTTATGGATATGGAAACTAAGAAGAGAACTCTTGAAAGTGACGAAGAAGAAGGTGAAGTAGATCTTGAGGAAGAATTAATCAACACTTTAACTGAGCTGGAGAAAGAAAGAAATAAAAAAAAAATCATTCAAAGAAGAAATCATCTCCTTGAAAACTTAACTTGAAGAAGGAAAGAGGAAGGAAGAAGTAATGCAGATATAGATGATTAAGAAAGAAAAGGAGTGTGATGATCTTGAAAAATAAGTTGTGTTACTGAGAGTCCAAGTCAACAAGCTCAACAAGAAATTGAAAATTTCTCAAGTGTTAGAAAACATTCTCAATAGACAAAAGCCATACAATAAAAAGTCTAGACTAGTGTTATCGGATAAATCGGTAGGTGCGGACACTAACAGATCTCCCTAGATCCACCTAGATCTAGAACAAAACATGATAGGACATGACTCTTTCTCTAAGTTGTGGTCATTGAATATACTACTAAGAAGGAATGAGTGACATACCTTTATATCACTTCCTTAGGTCTCTGTTGTTTCCGCTTCGCTCCGGTGCTCTTGTGAAATTAGGTCCACGACTACACAAACCAACCCAAGTGACTATAGTAAAGTATATTCAATGTCAACCTATGCATATGATCAAGGAGTTATGCAATAAAATAAGATTGATTTTATGGGAAAGGGACATGCCGCTGTATTATATTAAATGAAAGTAGAAGATACAACCAGATCACCTTGATGTCGCAAGCTTTCTTTCAGTGACCCTTGGTTCCAACACACACACTTATTCTACATTTGCATGAAGAATATCTAGTACAACTTGATAGACCAAATAGAGTCTTCAAGCTTCTATCCAAGAAAATTTCTTCACACAATTCCTCTACCAATTCTTCATTCAATCTTACTTAACCTTTTCCATGAGAAACCTTTCAATATATAGGAGAAGGAGAGATGGTTACATGGATGAGGATGATCCCACTAAATCTGAGAGGTCAGTAGGATTCCAACCATGCGAATGCCAACTCATTTTCTAGAAGATTCCCTTCTAGAACCTTCGTGACCTCTTCTCTTTTCCAAGATTTGAAACAGGTTCGCACCCTACCTATAGAGTAGACTGTGATTAGTTCGCACCCTAAGTTTGGGTTGCCTACGAGAATGAAGGATTTTCTGACCCTATAACATAGGCAGCCTGTGAACTCATCTTAAAAATGTGTTTTTGGGAAGAAGACAACAGTCACTTTTCTCAGGCAAAAAGTCCTCGTGGGAGCCTGAATACATCACTTGTAGAGACATCACCAGAGTGACCAAAATAATGTGTAACAGAATGCCCCCCAAAGTATGAGGCTGGAACTTGGGACAACCGAAATACTTTGTAAAATGCATGTGTGTGTCAGAAACAATGAGCGCACCTAATTAGAAACCTGTAAACAACCAAGCATCTATAGAATATAATACCAGGTCTGAGGTAGGAATTCTCATTCTCAGATCATAAATGAATGGAATCATAAACGTAGGTCATGGCCACCAATCATACACCGTGGATCCATGTCGTCAAAATGCTACATAGCCACCAAGAATAAACTGTGGATCTATGTGAGAAGAATTGAATTAAGACATAGCCACGTGACATACAAAGTGGACCTATGTGCCGACACAAATCATACATACTCCATCGCAGCCTGGGTCAAAAAAGATGAGACCCAGGGTCTTCACTCCCATGACCTGAAAGTACGAATCTAGCCATGTGATTACATGTGCTGAAGTCAAACATGGTAGAAACCACTTGATTACCAGTCATTGATGAAAATTGTTAACAAGTGCGAGGGAAATCACCATTGATGTCAATGACTCCTAAGGTATCGAAGTACAATCCGAACGAATGTGAATGAATGAGCTGAAGTCGAGAACTCGGTGGAACCTCTCAATCAGGGATCAATGATGTGAAACCCCTATTAAAAGCAAAGAGACCTGCCATTAAGGCATGCAGGTTCCAAGGTACTAAATGATTTCTAGCTATCATTTCTGGATAATGAGTTGGAGTCGATGGAACAAGACTCATCACAGGAGGGCCTTGATGTATCCCCCATCAATGACACGAAAGAAGTAACAGATTTTGAGGGTGAAACAAAGTATGAATACGAGTTGAAACAGACATAGGGAAGGCCGACATAGTAAGAATGGACAATGGTAGATGGCCAACTCAATAGAGGGCTCCTTCGAAGTTCTCTTGAACATATGAACGACATGACCAAGGACTTGGCAGCACTGACTCAAAGACGACCCAAGATATGACCTTGTAGCAAGTCAAACGAGAGACGAATGGATTTTCCAACCCAGATTTAAATGACGAATAGGGGGTGTCATGTTCAAGAGCGACGCTTACTGCCATTAATACGAATACGACAACATATCCCTTTCCCAAAATTTACCCCACCATTTCTGGCAAGCACCTCTTTATTTTTACACAAGCTTGAGGAGGATAACATATGCTTGTTGATGTCAGCTCATCCTTCAAATGAGTCCCTCAGAGTATATTTAATGAACCCTAGGAAGGAGTGGTTCGGTCCCATTACGGCTCTTTCGATGTTTGTTTAACGAGTCCAAGGATAGAAAACTCGGGGTTTTTTCACGTTTTGAGAGTCTGAAAAACACTTAAAGAGAACTCTCTCAGTTACTTTTTCATAAAAGAGTTCGACGAGACCGGAAAAGCGATCAAATATCGCCCGTCGAATGTTTTCTTCAAATACTTTAACGAGCATGAAAAGAACAAGATCGCTCGACAATATTTTCGTTTTTATGGAGCGTGAAAAGAGCTTAAAGGATACTCTCTTACGTTCGGCGTTTTTGTGTTACCATGACGAGTACGAAAAGACAAGAAAAATTATACTCAGTTACGTTCTCATATATTTTCGAGCACGAGAACGAACGAAGAATGAGCTCGAGGTTTTTCCTAAAAAACCTTAAAAAGTAGTTGTACATGCGACAAAAAGAAAAAACACCCATACCCCCTCGTCCAGACTTCGAAGTTGTTATATCTGCAAAAAACCATACTCAAAAGGCTATTAGGGTATTAGGTTTTATAAACAAAGCAATAAAAATAATATAAAAAATCAATAAGAAATAGTAAAAAGTGAATAAATATGGGTGAAAAGGACTTTCTACCATTTCATTGTTACTTTGCCTAAAAAATTGTCCAACATACCTCATTTTCCCCCAAATTTCTTTGCTCGATTGCAGGAGGCAAAAGCGATCATTCAGCGAACGATTTCATCCAATGAGGTAATCTCTTGATTCTCCAACTTTTCCATGGTTTATTTTTTGTTTTTATTGGCAATTTTTTGAGTTTTGAGTCCATTTTAGGGTCAGGATATTTGCGTAAGAATTCTCGCAGGTGGACCATGTGGGACCTACGAGAATCTAATATTCTTGTAGGTGGGCTTCAAGGCACCTGCGAGAATCTCGCACTGTGAAAAAGGTTCACCTGCAAGGGCCGAAAAATGGATTTTAAAGTGTGGTTTTGCTCAATAAAAATTATGCATGAGTTTAAAACAAGTTGTTGAATTCCCTCTCATGGGTCTTTTGCAGGTGTTTGACCATCATGATGTTGGAATGGAGAGAAAGAGAACATGAGGAGGATGATGCCATTGCCGGGAATGACCCGGGTACAGTCATTTCCCTCTAGGAATGTGGGCTCTTGAAATTTTTTAAGATCCCGGGGATGAGAGCCTAACTCAGGTTGTTGGAATACCTGGTCCACATGTGGGACGTGGATCAACAATTATTTCATGTGGGAGTCCATACGCTGACACTAGAAATCGAGGATATCTATTTTCTAACGAGGTTGTCACGACATTGATACCATGCTACTTTGACTGGAGGTAGAGGCAAGGGACTTCCTATAAGCTAGTATGTTCGCCAATATTGTGTTCCCGAGGCAGAGAGAAGCAAGGGTAAGGTTGTCATTTTGGGGGTCCAAGATTTGACCCTACGAACTATATTGTTTACTATTGCATGCATGGCTGGGAGTGCGGCTCCGCACATGGCTCTCTAGAGTTATTTCCAATACGCCATAAAATGCATAGAGCCTTGGGTTTTTAACTGGTTAGACGTAGTTCTCTGCAGTATGAAGAGACAAATGATGAAGTGAAGAAAGGGTGACTTGAAGCAGTTTGGGTACAGGTCACTTTTGGTGTCATTCTTCTTCGAGAGGGTGCCACTGCTACGACTACAGGTTGATTGGGGTTTACCAGCGCCACAGGATCTGAGGATACTGAGGTGGTGTAACCTCATGGCTCGACATGTAGCAGAGCCTATAATCAAGTATAATGATTCATTTTTTGACTGGTTGAGGCCCCAGATGCTGATGATCGACGACTACGCATATGTTGGTTTGGATTTTTGAGGGGATCTGGATTTGGTCCTGCCTGAGGATGCTCAGTGGGGTGACTTAGGTGATAAGTACACATTTTGATGACACAGATTTGGGGCTGTATCGACCTCCAAGAACGTCTCCCATTCAAAGGCGAGGAGAAGCGGCTCCAGTGGCGAGATGAGATGCCGAGGACTACAAGGCAGTGGAATAGAACTTAGAGGGGATGATTGTGGATGTCCCAGACATTGCTATTGGGGAGATCCCGAGACGTTACCAACACCATACTATGGGTATGTATGAGTCTCTCAGTTGACTGCTTCATAGGGTATCTCGATAAGTTGTGTGTTATTGTGAGCGTCATCCATGATGTTATTTTGTAGAAGCTATAGGCTTCGTATTTTGAGATTTTGATCCTTGGACAGAAACTTTTTGTAAAATTTTTTGATCGTTATATACATATATATGGCTTCTACCGGCTTATTTTGTGTTGTGTTATACATGTAATGTGTGATTGGTTTATAAATGTCCCAAATGTCTATTTAACACATAGTTAGCTAAGGTATCAATCAATGTATTTAGACATCTAGGAATGTGTTGATATTCAATATAATAAAAATAACGTTCCAAGAGGCAAATTTGTAAATATACTCGTAATAAAGTAGGACTTCGGATAGCATAGACATTACTTAATTATAGTACTACTAGCTGTGAATCGAGTCATATAACCAGGTGGAGGATATCAAGAGAAATAGAATCAATCAACAATTCAATGGCGACGCTATATTCTGCAATATTATTGGTCGCACGACCGAGGCACACACCTCGTAGATTGATAAGTTTGTTTGTAGTGACGTAAATTGCCCATGAAGCGGAAGCAAGGTTCTGAGTACTATGGCTAGCGCCATCGGCAAAGCCAATGTGGGGTGGCGAAGACTCCGACATCTGGAAACCAAGCACAATGCAAGATAAGTTGTCGAGGGAAGAGACCAAATAACGAAAAAAACATACTAAAGTAACACACAAAAAGTATGATACAATAAAATACAAGCACTCATGCACAGATGATCTTAAGCATAGTACTTCTTTAAGTACAACCCATTTTTGGGTTCACTCAAAGGGATACTGTCGTAGTCCACCAACTCGTAAGCTCCTTTCTCCAAAACTCGTCTGACGATATAAGGACCTCGCCACATAGCTTCAAATTTTCTGCCTCCTAGCATATCCCGATCTTGTTCATAAAGGAGAACCAGATCACCTTCGGAGAAAACACGTGGCTTGACATGTTTGTCGTATTGGGATTTTACGCGTTTCTTCTGGGCTTCTATAACTAGGGTGGCATCGCGAAGGGTTTCGTCTAATTGCATGATATACAACAAACGTTCTTCTTCGGCAGAAGTGTTTGGGAGAAGTTTGACGGATAGTTTTAGGGAGGGTATCTCACATTCAATTGGCAAGATGGATTCTAGACCATAGACTAACTGGAACGGTGTAAACCCAGTAACAGACTTAACGAATGTTCGGTAAGCCCACAATGTTGAAAACAACATCGTGTGCCAACTTGTTTTGTGAATCGCTATCATTCGTCGAAGCATGGTAATGAGGATTTTGTTTATTGCTTCAACTTGGTCGTTGGCTTGTGGGTAATAGGGTGTTGAGTTTTCATGGCGAAGACCCAA
>ML785866.1:756580-767473 GCA_009831015.1 Picea engelmannii
GATAAATGTCTCCTGAAGCCATTAAATTGAGGGTATCAATATATTCCTCCAAAACTCCTTTTAAGAAAAGAGTCTTGATTGCTTCATCCTGGAGATCATTATATTTAGATTTTTGAAGGGTATAGGTAAATCTTTCTAGAAAAGCCTCAAGTCTTTCTTCATCTTGTTGTTGCATTTTGAAGATGTCATTCCGAGAATCCTTGGTTCTGTAATAGTCCTGGTACATCTTTAAAAATTTAGCCTTCATATCTTCCCAGGATCTAATGTTGTATTCTCCTAAACTCATGAACCAACGTAGTGCAGAATCTTTCAGGGTGGGAGGGAATAATTTCAGTTTATGTGCATCCTGGAGATAGTTATAACTCCTGCACAGGATGTCGAACTCAAAAATAAAGACATCTGGGTCCTCACTATTTTTCCCATGGAAGGTTGGTAGGGCTGAAAGTGGAATATTTTTCATACTGACATTCTGGACTAAATCCAAAATAGGAAATCCAAATGTAGTTTCTGGCGGTAATTCATTCTCTGTTTGTTCTTCACCTTCATTTTCAGTATGAAGTTCCCCATGTAAGTCTCTCCCTCTTTCCCCCATGGTAAAAGGATTACTAAGGATTGTATAAACAATCTTATCTTTCTTTGGTGAGGGTGTGAAATCCCACCTTTCTAGATTCTTTTTGTCAGAAGTGTTGTCTCCTATTGGTCTTTTTGAGGATCTTATGGCCTTCGATGCCACAGCTGTAGTTGTTATCTGTGAAACTACAGAATTAGAGTTTCTGAGAAGAGCTTGTATCTTCTCTGGATCAACTGTGTCATCCAGGGATGGATCACCAAGGTTTTGAGTTTTTTGTTGTATGGTGTTCCCTGGTTCTATGTTTTGTTCTATGGTTTCCTCAGCCAGAATTTCAGTCTCAGTTTCTATCACTTTTTGGGTGGAGGTTTCTTCTTTTTGTGGTTTTATATTTTTCCTAAATCTACCTCTAGGATCTCTAGTTCTCATGAAGTCATGATAAATGAAAGAAAAAGAACTAAGGTCGAGTTTCAGAGTACCTGTGACAACTGATATGTCGGTTTTTACCCCTTGTTTACACAGCTCCTCTTACTATCAACCTGCTAACATACCACACCAAACTAAGTGCATTCTAAAACTAATCAAGACAAATATCTAACTTACCTTTTAAACAGCTCCCCGGCAACAGGGCCAAAGATGTCAGGCTGCTAAATTAAAGATTTTAAATGACCTGAAACACTAAATTGTCAAACCAGGGTTGGTAAACTTTGAGCTACTACACTGTATGTGCGGGTAAGGCTCTAATCCCTATCTGAATGTTATCTTTAGAAGAAAACACAAACTCACTCTGAGAACTTGAATCCTAATGACTATCCTGAAACTTAGCATTTCCTATCTAAGTCATCAACAAAAAACAGTCCTATGCTTAAATGTTGGTGCTTCTATTTCTATTCAAAAGTGTGATTTCACAAGATTATTCCACCACTACTTTTAATCATCTATCATCACCATTTCTATTTAAGCCACGAGAGAAAGAGTATTTCCTAAAATGAATTTAATCTAAACATTAAAAATGAATCTAAATCTGTCTATAGGAAAACAAAGAAACACCCTACTTACCCTACTGGTACCGGAAGCTTCCTCTAATTTAACTACAATCTAACTATCCTAACTAAGCAGGGTAACTAACTATCTGACAAAGCAAATTTCATTCCAACTCTAAGTTATGTTCGAACTGAAAACTACAAACTAATCAAACCTAGTTCATGTTCTAAACCCTACAGGCATCAGTCATGCGTTCAATACTCATCAATGTAAAAGATATCAGTATGCGGGAAACGATTCTGTTGAAGAACAATTAAACACGACTCTGAACTAGTTAATCTTTAAACTTTAAGCTATCCTGTATGCAAATTCCAAAACACTGAAATGAACTAAATCTAAGACAGAGTAACGCAGCGACTTGAACCTGTTTGGCGGGCCCAACCAAAAGGTACAAACGCTGTAAGGGGGAACCAGAACTAACTATATCATCTACGCAACGACTGTGTATACTTCATGTTCCATTTACTCAAAGAAACAGCTCAAATCGTATGACAGTGAAATAACAAATCACAACAGCAGTTTGTATTCATAAATGTGTTTCATAACATAACATAATCCAACCGTCCTTAGGAGTGGTCCTCTGGTTATATATAGATCCTACCCCATAACAGTCTAAAGCAAAAATACATAAAAACAAGCGGATCACCCGATCCGAAAATAGCTTGGAATCAAGTTTAAAACGGTCTTCACATCTTCGTGACACGTAGTGTCACGAAGTGTGAATCATGAAATATAACGACTCAGCTCTATCATTGTGCCTTCAATCATCATATGAGCGATGACTCCATCTGTCATGTAAATCTCTCTGTCTCCCATTCTGACCATAATGCGCAGATCTTGAGCGGCTTCATTGGTATCTCCACGGGGTACGAGCTGGTACCTGGTACTGGGAAATCCTGAAAATAGAAATAGTACCTAACTCAAGCGACATTAGTTTCAATATCAATTTAAAGCATCAAAATGCATAAAAATAGCTCGAAACGTAAAGATACCTTAAGTAGCCCCATTGAGTGGTAGGGAGATGTCAATTATGTCAAAACAAGGCCAAAAGGGGTGGTACTGGGTATAGAAATGGAGGTCTTTGGAATATAATATAGGCAAAAACATGATCAAAACTGGAGACCAACAACCACAAACAACAATGATGCCTGGGGGAACAGTCGACAATCCGATCCACATGCAAGGGCAGAATATCTATCTCAAAATCAACTTGAAAGGCTTCCACTCATCATTGTGGGTATACCTTCAAGTGACCCCTGTAATATGTGCAATCTCTACGCCGAGATCAACAAAGAAGGGTGAGTAACTCTGTCAATATCAATGCGACCTCAGGTTTGACCCTTGTGTGAGAAGGACTTCCCAAGACAAAATGCTGCAAATGGAATTTGACACTCCCTATCACAAGATACTATTGTGTGTTTTGTGCTTTGGAGAGTGTGTCTCATTGCCTATTCCAAATCTCTATCCTAGATAATGTTGGTGTAAAAGAGCTCTAGAAACAATCACTAGTTAGATTTTAAAGTTGCGCAATATTATTAAAGGTTGTTGTTACACAAAAATGAGACGGAAATGAAACCGATGTTGTGTGAAACTCTGACCCAGCTATGCATAAATAAGGATGAATGATACAAATTTTCATTCGATGAATCCTATTTATAGGAGGGAAAGAAGAGTTTTCTGGAACAATGCAAACTACGATGTATGGTCTTCTCTGAAATGTAATATCAAACAATCATGAACAATGCAAATTCGTTCTCTTTCAATACTTGAATGCCAATATTTTTCGAATACAAGGGTGTTTTTTTAAAAAGAAAATGTCTTTAGTTTTTTATTAGAAACCAAACAACAGGGATGGAACTAAGAAAAAGTAAGCAACCAATGAAAAATAAATACACAACAAACACCCAAATCGATCTTTCAATGAAAATAAAAATAACAAATTGACAAGACCAGTCTCTTCAAATGCACATGGGTAACAATTTTACAAGCAATAAGCAATTGAAAAACACAATTAATCTCAACTTTTAATCCAATCAAAGGCTCCCAACCAAACAAGCACTCATATTTTAGAATCAGAGATTATACCCTTGTTAAGAAAATGTAAAGAGGTAAAAGTCGAGAAAAAATGATCAAGAAGAGTTTTTGATTTCCGAAAACTAATTATTCGCGAGATTTGAAGTCCAGAAACATTCAATCACTGGCCAGAGAAGTTCTTTCCAGACACACCAAAAAATCTGACCATCTGAAGACACAAAAGACATAATCCAATTTTTTTACAAGTGAGTTTGCAGTCTGGCAGTGGAGTACAGTGCGAGAATTAAGGATTCTCACAGGCTAGACACAGGCAGATTGCGAGAAGTTCACACTGGATTGAACACTAGGGTGCAAACTTTAGTGATTCTCGTAGGCTACAGAAAGGTGCAGTGTGAGAAGGTTTGTAATCAAGCAAATTTTGAAAAAATGACAGAACTTTTGAGGGAACTTCTGGATCCAGGGAGTCTGTGAGGATCTCCTAAAGACTCAAAGACTAATTGGGAATGAAAAAGGGTAGGTCAAGAGCAAATGGCCAGGTAAAAACCACCAAAATGGGTTGTATCCCCAGTGGAGTCGCCAATTTTGTTATCGGATAAATCGGTAGGTGTGGACACTAACAGATCTCCCTAGATCCACCTGGATCTAGAACAAAACAGGACAGGACATGACTATTTCTCTAAGTTGCGGTCATTGAATCTACTACTAAGAAGGAATGAGTGACATACCTTTATATCGCTTCCTTAGGTCTCTGTTGTTCTCGCTTCTCTCCAGTGCTCTTGTGAAGTCAGGTCCAAGACTACACAAACCAGCCCAAGTGAATATAGGAAAATATATTCAATGTCAACCTATGCATATGATCAATGAGTTATGCAATAAAATAAGAGTGATTTTATGGGAAATGGACATACCGCTATATTATATTAAACGAAAGTAAAAGATACAACCGGATTGCCTTGATGTCGCAAGCTTCCTTTCAGTGACCCTTGGTTCCAACACACACACTTGCTCTACATTTGCATGAAGAAGATCCAGTACAACTTGATAGACCAAATAGAGTCTTCAAGCTTCTATCCAAGCAGATTCCTTTACACAATTCCTCCACCAATTCTTCATTCAATCTTGCTTAACATTTTCCATGAGAAACCTTTCAATATATAGGAGAAGGAGAGATGGTTACATGGATGAGGATGATCCCACTAAATCTGAGAAGCTAGTAAGATGTCAACCATGCGAATGCCAACTCATTTTCTAAAATATTCCCTTCTAGAACCTTCATGGCCTCTTCTCTTTTCCAAGCTTTGAAACATGTTTACATCCTACCTATAGAGTAGACTGCGAACAATTTGCACCCTAAGTTTGGGTTGCCTACGAGAATGAAGGATTTTTGCACCCTATAACATAGGCAGCCTGTGAACTCATCTTAAAAATGTGTTTTTGGGAAGAAGACAACAATCACTTTTCTCAGGCAAAAAGTCATTGTGGGAGCCCGAATACATCACTTGTAAAGACATCACCAGAGTGACCAAAATAATGTGTAACAACTAGGATACAAGAAGGTTCAATGTGAAGAAGGTTCAAGATCCATGAAAAAAAAACAAAAAAACAGTTTTATGCAAAAGTTCTCAAGGGAATAAATAATGGTCAGCAAGAGTCAGAAATGAATGAATACAAAAGACCTTCTACATTCAAGAAGCAAGGAAGCTTCAATCATCATGAAAGAAACTGAAGATTATAAATTTAAATCTAGAAAAATATTTAATATTAATTTAATAAATAATTTAAATATTTTTTATTCTTTAATTAATTAAAACAAAAATATACATTTAACATTGAAGAATGAAGAGTAGGATTAATCCAAATAAATTCAACACATGTCTAGCGATCGAGATAAATTTAACGTAAGTGGGTAATAGATTCAAAGAACGAACGTTCATTCTTGATTATTAAGGAAGGAGTAAAGCGTTTATGAGACGTCAGTGCCAAAGATGAGAAAAAAGAGAAGGTATTTTAAAGAAAAATACATTGTAACACATATTTTTAAATACATTATTTATAAAGATAAATAATGTTAAATATAGATATGATATATAAAAATAATAAAAAAGAATATGTAGATTGCATGAAAATTACTTTACTAAACGGGGATGGGAGGGGATGGGATGGGATGGGAGGATGAATTTATATTTAATGAAGTTATATAATAATAAAAGATTAGTTATATAATAATAAAATATTATTAATAGTAATAATATTTTTTTATTATTAAAATTAATATAATTTTATATTTGTTTAGTTGAAATTTGGGAGCATGAGGAGTCTAAGGTCTTTAATATAGAATGATTTGTCTTGTGGTTGGTATGGAACAAAAAATACCATTGTAGAGAGATAGAAGGCATAACTTGTTATATTAGAAAGAACATTTTTCCTCACATTCAACTTCATAAGATTGATCCTCCCAATCAATACATTTGGATAGAAATTTTAGATACCAATGCTAAGAAGATGTAGGGGGGTAGGGTATGTATACCTTCGTAGACTTTACCAGTCAAATTGCTGGGTGGAGGGGGGTCTCTTGTCCCACAAACAAGGGGGTTTCATACACCAATTTGGTATGCTGGCTTGGTCGTGACCTTAAAAATAGATTATTATTATTATTATTATTATATATCAATTTTTCATTTTGCACCTATTAATTCTACTTTTTATAAGAAAAATAATCTAGATAACAATTGTCCCTATAATAATTTAGAACAAGATATTTACAGTTTGAAAAATGAAGGTAATATGCTTATGCTAGGAGACTTTAATGCTAGGACTGCAACTAAACAAGCTACTCTTTTAATTATTGATTCCAACCATAATCATTTATGGCTAAATGAGGACCTTGTTTTATCTAATAGCTACAAAAGAATCTATGAATATCTAATTAAGAATTTGTTTGGTACTAAGTTGGTCAAGCTCTGCAACTCTCAAGACCTAATAATTTGCAATGTTGTAATGAAGTTGACAAACTCCAACCATATGACTTGTATTCATGGGCTAGGTAGTAATGTTGTAGATTATGTGATATCTGATATCACCGTTTCCAACTAAATAACAACTTTTGACCTTTTAAATGACCATGAGCCACACTCTGATCATAAACTTTTAACCCTAACTATAAAATTTTCCATGCATAGAAGTGCCATTGAGGAGAATTATGATAATCAAAGGAATTTGCGCTTTGACAAAAGTAAAGTTGACATTTTCTTAAAGGATTTAAATAGTAAATTAAATCTCTTAACTTATAAGATCAACATTGAAGAACTCTATCATAATTTTACAACTACCCTTTCCACTTCTATTAACAAGTTGTCTTTCAAGGTGTCCTATAAAAAGAATAATAGAACGACTAGAACCCTTGGTATGATAAAGAATGTAAAATTGCTAGGAAATCCATTAGGGATGCTTCTAATGAGTCCTTGAAACTTGATAAGATCGATGCGTACAAAACCCTAATTAAAAGGAAAAAAATGCACTATATCAATAAAATGTAAGAGCAACTTTCACAACTATATAAGCTAGATCCTAAGAAGTTCTGGAGCCAAATTCTAAACCGCA
Organism: Picea engelmannii; assembly: GCA_009831015.1. Classification (NCBI taxonomy): domain Eukaryota; kingdom Viridiplantae; phylum Streptophyta; class Pinopsida; order Pinales; family Pinaceae; genus Picea; species Picea engelmannii. The sequence continues at coordinate 763,827 of ML785866.1, forward strand.
ATACTAAATAAAACAATATGATTACCTTAAGGGACTAGAGTTCCTACCTTAAAAGTCTTTAGGAGTTCTCTAATGTCATGGACACCATTTCTATTGTCCCTACAAAGGAATAACTTTTTTCTTTAGATGACATAGAGTTTGGGGTTAAGCAGCTTGCAAATGGGAAAGCTAAGGACATTGAAGGCTACCAAGATGAAAATTTTTAAAATAGGAGGGCCAATCCTTATCCCTCACATACACAAGCTCTTCAATTTAGCAATCAAGAAGGGCTTTCCTAAACCCTGGAAGCAAAGCCTCATTGTTCCTATTTTTAAAAATGGGGATATAAACATTCCCTCTAATTATAGGACCATTATGAATAGCCCGATTTTAGCCAAGCTTTATGGAATCATTTTGGAAAAGAAGATTAGCCTTTGGCTAGAAAGTCATGGTAAAAGAGCTAAAGGAGATATCATTCAACTGTGGACCGTCTTGTTACCTTTAGGATCATTGCAGAGGAGTTCTACCATACTAAAACCAATATTTTTTGTTGTTTTGTTGACTTTAGAAAAGATTTTGACATGGTTCATAGGAAAAACCTTTGGAATAGGTTGGAAGAGATAAAAGTGCCTCTCAATTTGAGGGTTGCTGCAATAAGGATGTATGAGAACGTTGTTGCTAAGTTTAAAAACATTGAGGGATGATCAAAAGAGATTAAATTCAATATTGGAGTCCAACAAGGTTGTCCTTTGTCCCCTAACCTTTTTGGCATATACATTGACAAGTTAGAAGATTGCTTGGAAAAAGCAGGTTGTGTCGGCTCTACTCTCATTGGTATAGTCATCAATCTTCTTCTTTATGCCGATGATATTGTTCTTATGGCAATGAGTCCCCATGATCTTGAAAACCAACTAAGAATCCTCAAGGATTTTTTCTCCAATATGGGTATGACTCTTAATACTCATAAGACTAAGGTCACGATTATTAAGTCCAATAAGATCCCTTATGATACATTCGTATATGACAACAACAACTTGTAAGAAGTGACTTCATACAAATATCTTGGAATTGATATTCACCACAAGCTCAATTGGAATTATAGCATTGAGAAAATGATTATTGGGGGGATGAAAATCTTATTATGGACTTGAAAACAATTGTAAGTCAGCTGATCTTTGGAGTTGGGATAAGAATAAAATCCTCTTTGAGAATTTTGTTACACCTGTTATTCTTTATGGATGTGAAGTTTTGGGTTGTAGTATATCTCGTGAATCTTGGAGAAAGATAGAGAAAATACAAAAGAATTTTATAACCTATAATCTCAAAATTAAAGGAAATACGCCCTATCCCATCCTCCTCTTAGAAACAAGCCTCTCCCCCATTGAGAGCATGGCTATAACTAGATACCTAATGTATAAGAACAAGTTAAACAACATGGAAGACAAGAGACTTCCTAAAATTTCTTCAAAACCGAGTCATAACCACCATTGACTCAAGGGAGGATGGCATAAAGATGCTCGGTCTTGGCTAAACTATTAGGGAATCATGGAAGACACCATTTTGTAGAATAAAGATACTGTTAAAAAAAAACGTCAAATCGAAATTTAAGGAAAAAAGAAAATTAAGGTATTATAAGGATGTAATCAACTCTAATCTAGAATATCAAAATTATCTATCTGTTTTTCGAATTGTAAAGAGAAAATAAGCATTGCTAAGATAAGAACAAATTCTCATGAGCTCCATAGTGAAAGTGGGCATTGGTCAATTTCTAAAATGCCATGGAATGAAAAAGTGTGTCACCTTTGTGACACTAAGAAGGTTGAAGATGAAAAACACTTTCTCTTAGATTGCCAAGCCTATACCTATATTAGATCTCATTTTCAAAATATTTGTCACACAACCAACCTTCTTAATCTCTTAACTCAACAAAAGTATGGTGATCTTGGAAAATTTCTCTTAATGTTTTTCGAGCATAGAAACAAAATTCCAAAGAATTGCAAGTAATCACTTACCCTCTTAAGGACCAATAGGGCAATTCGATTTTAGTGAATGTTAATCATCATCATCATCATGATATATTTATAATTACTCACAAAAGAAAAAGAAAAAAAATAAAGGAAAACATTTGAGTAAAGGAGAATAACAAATACAAGTTTATTATAACACCAATCTCCACACTTTTGAATGGGTTGCTTGTTTCATATTTTAAATTTGTTATAGTTCAAATTTAAATGTTTATTTTATGATTAAGTTTGAAGTTAATAATATTGATAAGTGTTTTCATTTTGAAAATATGATACAGTATAAAACTAGCACAGCTGCTAACTCGCGACTGAGAACGCCGAAAGGTGAGAATGTGTGCCCCTAATATAAAACGTTTGTGGTAATCCGTCTGGTAATATGAAATGTTTGACTGCATTAGGTTGATAAATGGAACGTGACAATTACACATTCTTACAGTAATTTTTTAATGTGATTAGGTAAATGTTAAAAAGTAAACATGATAACGGATGCCTTGATAAATGCAAGAAAGTTATGAACAATAAAGTTGATCCATTGATTTTGGAGGATGACTAAGAATATGCCAGCATCTTCAATGCATAGCCATCAAATTAGGGTTTAAGGTTAAATAAGGTTAAAAGATCATTAATTATGCCCATTGTCAATAGATGTACGCCTTTCGACGTAATAAAATAGTGAGAATACATTTAATAATCATGATTTTTTTAATCTTCACTGTACAATAATTTTAATTCTTGAACCATTACTTATTGGATTCACCATCCGTAAAAACATTTAAATTGTTTTAAAAATTGTATGCCTTGTAGTTTACCCTATGGAGAAAGAAAGCTTAACAATATCGAATGAAGGATCCAAATTCATACACAGCGAATATCAAACATTTAATCTATAAATTAAAGGAATGTAACAGTTTTCATCAAAACATTAATTTAAAAAATTATAATAAAATGTCAAGAAATGTAACCAATTTTATTATAATAAATTTCTTTATAGGAAAATGTCTATCATGAAAGTGGCGGCTATGTTTAAAAAGAGGTAAGGAACATGGCGAAAACTATTGGGCGACGCAGTTTAAACGTTTCTACTAAATCATTTTTTCGGTCCAAAATTTAATAAAAAATTGTTAAATTTGTATATTTAAGTGATTATTTCTATATAATTAAAATATTTAGATTTTCAATATACTAAATCTAATTTTATATTTAAAAATTGATTTTAAATAACAAAAAATAATGATTTTATATAAATTTATGTCATCCAATTCCAATAAACATAACCATTTCATTTTATTCAACAATTTAAACAACACCTTAAGCAAACCCAAAAATTCATAACCTTCCCCAATTTTTATCATTGCCAACCACCTGAACATCTCTGCAAAAATCAGACTGTCTTATATTCCTTTCTTTAAACGCTGGCTGTTACATTCATCCAGCTAATTTGTCAATAAGTATAATTGACAAATAGGCATGGCTTTATTACAAACTCCACCTCGAGGCACTCCAAAGACAAACATCTAAAGTTAAGGAGTTTCCTTATCGTAACCATTGTTGGCACCGTATTCTCCGTTTCCATTGCCAGATCCAGCGCCATATCCAGAGCCAGAGCCAGCTTCATAGCTTTTGCCATTTCCAGAGCCAGCTTCA
>ML785866.1:768169-854274 GCA_009831015.1 Picea engelmannii
ATTTTTTGGTTGATGCCATGAATTGTTTCTTAGATTCCTTGCCTAGTGCGCCCCCACATGCTTGTGGGTCTGCCTAACTGGTAAAGTTGATTTGCATTCTTTTTTCTTGTCACCGACATAACCAGTTGGTAGCCCGTCAATATAGATCCTTGTCGTGTTTCTTGACTAAAAGGCAACATGCCGAACATCGAATCATGATCTTTTCCATGAACAACCCTTCTTTGAAGATGGATTGATAGAGGTGAGTAAATTGAGAGTGTAAAAGTAGAGGTTGGAATGTCCAGAGAAAGTTGATCCAACATTGCAAAGTCTATTGATGCGCAATCACAGCAATGACTTGTGTATCATTCTGGTACTCGTCGGGGCCCGGGGATAGCCACTGGCCAATGGTTTGAGTCAACGTACATATCAGTTTTATTTTTGACAGGAATTACAGTCTTCTGCGCGCTGCGCTTCGATTGCGCTTGTGTAGTTATCGGGACTCGGGATCACGGGGATGTAGGGTCTAACCAGACTTGGGATCCCCGGCGGAATTTCGGGTCACTATTGACGGCTATTTATTGGTTCATATTGTTTGTCATTATTGACTAAACTCTATCATTAAAAAATATAAGTACGGTACAAATGCTGAGTAACGGCAGGCCTATAGGCCTATTATAGTAATAGGTTATTTTTCTTCTCGAATTTCGTTTTTCAGTTAAAAAAATGGATATGAATCCGGTCAATTTTTCAGGGGTAGTCTGAGTTTTTTTTTCATGGATCAAAGTTCCATCCATTTCAGATCCTTACTTTACTGATTTTGTTCCATTTTAAACCAACTCAACTGCTCAGAAAATTGATCAGTTGGAAATTTAAAAATCGGTTGGAAAAGTAACTCGGGAGGTAAGATTGTTCCAAGTTAGCCCACTCCCCTATTATATCTTGGAATAGAAATTGAAATATTTTTAATAAAACAAATTGTAATTTAAAATAAAAACTAGTGTAACCCTAAAGCAAGGGAAAGAGAAAAAACTAGCATACCCCTAAAGCAAAACACAAGGTAGATATGTTGTAAAGAAAAATAACATATTTTTTTAGCTATTATAATTTTATGGTAAAAAATTCAAGAGGAATACACATGCTTGAAAGAGAATAGTCAATAAATAACAGAATTGCAAGGTGGAAGAGTAATCACAACAATGAAATGTTTTGCATTAGGTGAAATGTCTGGATGTTTTATTAAATAAAATGCATCATATCCAATTAACCTTTGGACATATTCTAAATCTATTTAGAAGGAACTATGCTTAGAGATTGAAGTGATATATATGTTTTGGACATTTTAATTTGTACACAGGGATAGCTAACAGTGTTTTATTTATCCATTTTGTGTTAGAAGTGCAAAATTTGAGCAACCTTGAACTCGTCCCTCCTCATTCCACGTGCTTTGTCCATGATGAATGAATACTACTCCTTTTGTTGCTTTCGCTCCTGCTTTGTGTTCTTCTTTTCTCTCAAACTACACATTCAAAACCTTGTATGTTCCCCTAAATTCAAATCCATTTCTTCTTCTTAGGTAGAACCATGAAAGATAGCCTCCATTGGACTCCCTACTATTACGATGAGTTAAGGAAACTCTCCTATTTTTTTTAAAGACCCTCACTACATATTCATCTTCTACAATGTTGAGTATTCAACAACTAGCACAACGGCAATAATGATTCAAATGGAATCAAGAGTTGTCCATAAAAGAACAACCTATGCCTGTCTCCAATACCATATTTAGTGGAATTCAATAGAATCGAGAGTGTCTTATCTTGTCACTCACTCGTTCATACTTGTGGTGAAACGCTCTCGTTTTCTTATAGAAACAAATTCAATCCCATGTCCATTATATAAGGATGCATTTTGGTCTGGTAAAAGAGCTACCGAAGGTCTGGCATTTAGAGACAGAGAAAATATAGCAAAGCAAGCTTTGATAATGCCCACAAAATAAGGAAAAAATGATATAGATGTCAATTATGTATAAGGATGTACGCCCTCTTCTCTAGCATAAAAACTCAATTATGAACTCAGAAACCTTTTCTAAAGCTTGTGCCCTGCAAAACCATGAGAGTCAAACCATAACAAAGATTTAAAGAGAGAAGAAAAAATGTTGATATGAGTAAATGCCAATGTTGTCATCCTTGGGAGATCTTTGTCTTACACCATGTATTCATTTCTAGAGATGTTTTGGAGCTATATTTTTTTTCCAAAGGTCAACGTATTTTATAATTGACTCTAATATTCTTGCAAAGCTTCCAAAGAAATACTATTTAATTGATTCATAGATTGATCACTTCTTTCACATAGCCACTTTTCTACATTTCATGTTCTATTTTTCCTTAAGGTCCTCTCAATGTATGCACAAATTGTAGATTTTGGAGGAACTATGAGGGCTACCCAACAAGCCTGTCTTTTGACCTCTTGTTGGGATCTAAGTTTAGTTATGCAAATATGTCCTTGTTGTTGTTTTAGGACAATAAATAGGATTGTTTACTTCTTCCAAGAATTTTTCCCTCAACTAATGGATATATGCTCTTTTAAGGTGCCCTTGCAAGTGGTTTTAGTAACACAATGTTAGCACATGCATACCTCAAAACATATAGCACTCCTCTAGGATCTTAACAATCTCCTATTGTTGATCTAAACACTAAGCATACATGAAAACTGAACACAAGTATTTTTTGTCAACATCACCTTAGATAAAACCCCCCAAGGGAAAACGAGTTTAGAATGAAAGTGTATATATGTGATGTCTCAAGCATGGAAGGAAACAAGTAAAAACATAAAATGGAACCTGTACAAGTAGCAAGCTCCTCTCAATCTTTGCTAGAAGGTTCCAAGAGGAATGTGCCCAAGCAAGTGTTCCCTCTCTCCTTTGTTGTCTCTTCCACTGAACTGATGCACCCTTGATCCTCCTTTGACCAATGAAGAAACCCTTGCACACAAACAAGAGGTTGCATGCATCATCAACACTGAATCTCTCGGATCTACAATAGCTCAAGAATTGATAGTGTTTTCTTAGCTTACACCCTCCTCCAAGAGTGCACCCTCGACCAAGCATGAACTCTCTCCAAAAAATAATGAGGGTCTAAGCCTCCATGCGCCCTCCATGAATGTAGGATCCCAATATTCCCTCACACAATTCTTCCATTCTCCTCTCAATGCTCCTCTCTAAACTCTCCAAGTGAACAAATGAGTGAATGACCCTTCAAGTGCCCTATGCACCCCTCTTGAACCATCCATAATGAAACCTAAAGATGAATGGCCTAGATCACTCCAAGCCACCTCTAATCAATGGGTGAGATCATCTCAAAATAATCTCACTTAGAAACCCACTTTGGGTTAAGTGTCCTAAGTTCACTTTATGTCCCTCAATTCACCCACTTAGTGAATTAATTGTCACTTTTTCCTTAAGTGACAAATTCCACCTTTTTTACAGAGGATAGAGTCAATGTGGAATTATAAATAAAGTACAAGGTACATAGTCACAAATATGTCCCTCTTGTGGTTAAAGACTCACAACTATTGAAATATTGTAACTGCGAAGAATATTCTATTTATAATTGAGTTATTTTCTTATAGATCAAATCCCCTTTTGTGGATTGATCATGTCGGGATTTGTATAAGACCAAATCCCCTTTTGTGGATTGGTCAAACAATCATTAAATGGTGTTGTTTGTAATGTCAACTCCTAGGGCTAATTAAAGTGGTTTCAACCACTAGTTGGAGAATTCGACCATGATTGATGAAAGGACATAACCCTAGCACCTCCCAGCCAGTATAAATAAGTGAGGAGGGCGCCTCATTCTCTCACCCACTCAAGTCACTCATCTAGTGCGCAAGTTTTGAAGGAAGATGAAGTTAGAAGAAGGAGAAGAGAGAGGCGCATGCTTAGTGGTGGATTATCTCTAGTGTTTTGGTCTTTCTCTTGGCATTATATTGGCAATCTATATTAAGGAAGTTTTTGTTGGGTTTTCTCCCCCATGGGGATTTCCAAGGATAAAATGTTGTGTACCTTGTGATTGTGTTTCTCTGAGTGATCCTATATTGTGCTATTATCTTCGAAAAGCATTAAAAATTAACATGGTATCAGAGCTAAACTGAAGAGAGTTCCTTTCACTGGGTAATAAAAAACGTCATTGTTGTCATACAAGAAAACTAGGGATTTTTGTTGGAAGGGATTTTTTTCCTAAAAACCATCTAGAAAAGTGCACCCTAGCCTAACGAACTCGTTGGAATCTTGAGCACACATTTTCAGTGGCCAGAGCCTCTGAAAAGTCAAACCCTAGTTTTGACTGGTACTAGAAAACCAGAAAACCAAAACTAGTACCAGAAGTACCACTCCATATTTTCATAGGTCAAGTTTCAAGGGGTAAAACTTGAAATTTTTTAAGTCTGACATCTCCAGCCTTCTAGCCTCAGCCCGGCGCAACTCCTAGTAAGTTCAGAATCACTTTATGAGCACGTTCAATTTTTAGTCATTTTCTTAGCTCCAGGTCAAGATGTCTGCAAGAACTAAGCTTGTTGACAAGTTAGAAGGTGTGGAAAACTTTCATTCTTGGAAGTATAGAATTGGACTCATTCCTGAAGAGAATGAACTAGAAAAATTCATAAAAGAAAATGTACCAGATCCTGAAGAAGAAGAAGTGAAATCAAAGTACAAGAAGGATATGGTTAGGGCCAAACGGATCATTGCAGACTCCATTAAAGATCACTTGATCCCTCAAGTGTCTTCTAATAATAATCCAAAATAAATGTTTGAATCCCTAACCAGAATGTATGAAGGAAAGAACATCAACTAGAAGATGAACTTGAGAACCCAACTCAAGAGTACAAGGATGCAGAAAGGAGAAACAATCCATGACTATTTCTCTAGGGTTTCTCAATTCAAGGAACAATTAGAAGCAATTGGAGACAAAATAGATCAATATGAACTTCTAATGATAGCTCTTAATGGTCTCATAAGACCTTGGGATGAATTCATCCAAACTATTTGTGCAAGAAAAGAAAAAACTCCTTTTGATAGCTTATGGGAAGAATGTGTTCAAGAATAAGCAAGAGTGGCAAGAAAAGAAGTTGTACTATTAAGGGATGAAGATCAAGCCTTAGCTACTCATACTAAAGGAGGAAAGAAAAGGTCTCATTTCCAAAAGGAGACCCATCTTCACAAGGAATCTCACTCCCCAAAGAGATTCACCCACTCTCATAAAGAATCTCAGCCTCCAAGGAGATTCCATAAATATCAGAAGGGGCAAAGAAGAGAAAAATATTTCTCCTCTGATCAATGTTATCATTGTGATAATATGGGACACATTGCTAATAATTGTCCTGCCAGAAAGGAAGAATACAAGAAGAGAAACAACAAAAGACATCATGACCATCCAGTTGAAGATGATGATCCACCCTCAAAGATGACTAAAGAAAAGATTAAAGACTATGTTTTATTCTCTGCCCTCTCGGGCTCTGTGATATCTGGTGAGGATACTTGGCTCATAGATATTGGCGCTTCTAATCACATGACAGTTCGAAGAGACATTCTCTCTAGCCTTACAGAAAAGGACTTTCCCCAGAAAGTATCACTTGGAGATGACTATCAGTACCCTATCAAAGGAATGGGAGAATCCACTTACAAACTAGATTCAGGAACTCCGATGAAGATGAAGGATGTATTGTATGTACCATTTTTGACAAAGAACTTACTTTCTATCTCATCTTTAGATAAGAAAGTGTTCAGGGTTGCATTCATAGATGGTGAAGTTCTTATGCTTCTTAAAGGAAAAACCATAGAAGATGAAATTGTTATTGGAACAGAAGAAGGTGGCATGTATAAGTTAAAAGGTCACTTAGATGCAACCTTGACTCACTCCACTAAGATTCCATGTGAACTTTGGCATAGAAGACTAGCTCACATCAACTACAAAGCCTTACCATATGTAAGAAAGGTAGTTACATGACTACCAGAATTCAAGGTTGATCATGAAGGTGTGTGCAAGGGATGTGCACAAGGAAAGAATATAAAGAATCCTTTCCCAAAGAGAGACAATAATGAAGAAATAATCTTGGAGCTCATCTACTCAGATGTATGTGGTCCAATGTCATCAACCTCTCTAAGTGGGTATCTATACTATGTGTCAGTTATTGATGATTATTCTCACAAGACTTTGGTTTATTTCTTGAAATCCAAAGATGAAGTACTAGAAAAGTTCAAGGAATTCAAATCCTTGGGAGAAAATCTCTTCAAAATAAAAATCAAGATACTCAGGTCAGATAATGGAGGAGAATACACCTCAAAATATTTTGGAATCTTTTGCAGAGATGTCAGGATTAAGAGGGATCTCACGGATCCCTATAATCCTCAACAAAATGGTGTAGCAGAAAGAAAGAATAGAACAATAATGGAAGCAATGAAGACTATGATCCATGATCAAGATCTTCTAATGAACTTATGGCCTGAAGTAGTAAGAACAACAGTCTATGTCCAAAATAGGTTATCCCATAGTGTGCTTGGATTCAAAACTTTTGAAGAGATGTTCTCCGGAAAGAAGCCAGAAGTAAGACATCTAAAAATATTTGGTTGTCCAGTGTTTGTACACATTCTGAAGGAAAGGAGAACTAAGTTGGACCCTTCAGGAAAGAAGGGAATATTTGTTGGATACTATGATGTCTCTAAGGCCTTCATAATTTACATACTAGGTTTCCATCATATTGAGATTAGCAGAGATGTAGCCTTTGATGAAGATGCAACACTTAAAATTTCAAGGAAGTGTCATCTTAAAGAAGTGTATGAAGAAGAACCTGTGGCTCCTAGAGTTGCAGAACCTGTGAAGGAAGTTACAATTTCCCTTGTGTTACCCATGATTTTGGTTGTCATGATGATGTATTGATGATGGTGTACTCAAGCTCTTCATAAGAACTTTCTCCTGAGAAAAGTAACTTTCATCTCTTCCTAGAAAACTCATTTTTGAAGAAGGTTCGCAGGCTTCTAATATATTTGGGTGCGAGAATGACCCATTCTCACAGGTTGCTTTAAGCCAGGGTGCAAACTTCTTGCACTGTGTTGAATAGCCAGGGTGCGAACTCTTCCTAAAGCATGGAAAAGATGAATTCTCGATGTTTCTAGAGGGGAATCTTCTAGAAGAATGGGTTGGCATTCGAATGGTTATCCTTGTACTGGATTCCCTGATATTGTGGGATCATTCTTATCCAAGTAACTATCTCATTCTCTCCTATATATTGAGGTAATTCTCATGGAAAAGGTTAAGCAAGATTCATTGGAGAATTGGTGAAAGAATTGTGTGAAGGACTTAGCTTGAACAGTAGCTTGGAGACTCTAGCAAGTCTATCAAGAGAATTTGATCTTCTTCATACAAGGATTGAGCAAGTGTGTGTGTTGGAGCCAAGAGCCATCGAAAGGAAGCTTGCAACATCAAGGCGATCAGGTTGTAATCTTTACTTTCAGTCAATATGATACAGTGACATGTCCCTTTCCCATAAATCTATTCTCACTTTATTGTGTAATTCCTTGATCATACACATAAGTTGACTGTTGAATATATTTTGCTATCTTCACTTTGGTTGGTTTGTGTTGTCTTGGTCTTGACCTCACGAGAGCACCGGAGCGAAGAGGGAGCAACAGAGACCCTGGGAAGCGATCTAAAGGTATGTTACTTGGTCCTTCCTACTAGCTAATTCAATGGTCAAAACTTAGGGAAAGAGTCATGTCCTGTCCTGTTTTGTTCTAGATCCAGGTGGATCTAGGGAGATCTGTTAGTGTCTGCACCTACCGATTAGTTCGATAACACCTTGATGATGAGATTTTAGAATATCATGATATGATATAATCTCAAGAACCTCCCCAGATGATGATCTCTCACAAGAGAAAGCCAGCTTGCACAAGGGAACTTATTCAATATGGTGAGAAGTATGGTGCCCCAGAAGGAACCATGAGACAAAGAAAGAAGCTTAAGCCATTTTCTGGTTATATGGCCTCAATGTATGATCTCATAGAGAAGGAGCCTAATGTTTTTGAAGAACCCATTCAGAAGAAAGAATGGGCGGATTCCATGATAGAAGAATACCAATCCATTATAAATAATGATGTATGGGAAATATTTTCCATACCAAAGAACAAAGATGTGGTATCTTCTAAATGGTTATACAAGATAAAACATGATGCAGATGGAAGTATTGAAAAACATAAAGCAAAAATTGTATCTCGTGGATTTTCTCAAAAGGAAGGCATTGATTATGAAGAGACGTTTTCTCATGTGGCTAGATACACTTCTATCAGAACAATCATAGCTCTTGTAGCCAAGATGAAGTGTATATAGAACAAACACAAGGGTTTGAAGTTGAAGACAGAAAGACTCATGTCCGCATATTAAAGAAAGATATGTACAGAGTAAAGCAAGCTCCTAGAGCTTGGTATGGGCGAATTGATAGTTTCCTGACGAGCTTGGGCTTTGCCAAAGTAAAGTTGATTATAACCTTTACTTCAAGGTTATCAATGATGATCCAACTATATTTTTGTTGTATGTAGATGACTTATTCTTAACTGGAGAAGAAAAGCTCATCACATATTTTAATAAGAAGCTCACTACATAGTTTGAGATGAAATACCTAGGCATGATGCATTATTTATTAGGTCTTGATGTTTGGCAGAGCCTATATAATATCTTCCTTAACCAAGGGAAGTATGCAAAAGAAATATTGGAGAGGTTTGACATGTTGGAGTGTAAATCCATGAACACACCCATGGAAACAAAGTTTAATCTTCTGGTAGATACTTCATCAGAATTGGTTGATGCTACTATGTATAGATAGATTATTGGTTCATTGATGTATTTGACGAATACTAGGCTAGATATATGTTTTGCTGTGAACACCTTGAGTCATTATTTGGTATATCCCATACATGTTCACGTTGTAGTTGCAAAACATGTGATGAGATACCTTAAGGGTATGTTGGAATATGGTCATTGTTATACTGAAGATCATGACTTCAGACTGTATGGATATACTGATTCATATTGGGATGGAAGTTAGAAGAAGGAGAAGAGAGAGGCACATGCTTAGTGGTCGATTATCTCTAGTGTTTTGGTCTTTCTCTTAGCATTGTATTGGAAATCTATATTAAAGAAGTTTTTTATAGGTTTTCTCCCCCATGAGGGTTTCCCAAGATAAAATGTTTTGTACCTTGTGATTTTGTTTCTCTCGGTGATCCTATTTGTGCTATTATCTTTGAAAAGAATTAAAAATTAACAACAACCACAAGGGGACCACTTCCTAAGGTACACCAAAACTCAACACTCCCTCTTAACAAGGAAAGTGTTTCTCACCAAGCCCATCTTGTCTATGAAGTAGACATGCTTTCCCCTTGGCAAGGCCTTGGTGAGAATGTATACAACCTACTCATCATTCAGAATGTACTGAAGTTGTACTTCCCCTCACTGAACCCAATCTCTAATGAAGTGGTATCTGATATCAATATGCTTCGACTTGTCATGAAACACTGGATTCTCAAATAGTTTGATACAACTTTGATTATTGCAGTGAATGACAGTCAAAGGCAACTCCTGACCAAATAATCCATTAAACCTGTAATGTACCTCAAAACATGTTTTTCTCCAATCCAGTGAACACTCCTCGGCTCAATCATGTACTGGCTGAGAGTGTTCACGAAAAAACAAATATCTAGTCGATTGTTGACCAGATACATCAACGACCCGATCAACTGCCTATGTCCTATAGCATCCACCAACTGGGAATCTGAAGTGCTAAGCTTCTTCTAGTTGGTGACCATGGGTGTCAGCATAGGCATGTAGTACTCCATCTCAAATCTGCTCAATATGTCTGCAACATACTTCCCCTATCCCAGGAAGATGTGACCCTCCTTCTGTTAAACCTCCATGCCCAATAAATAGTGCATCAACCCGATGTCAATCATATCAAACTCTTATGAAAGACTCATCTTGCACTCATCTATGAGATGCTTTGCTCCTATCATGAACAAGTCATCCACATACAGAATGAGAATAAGCATGTCCTCACCTCTAATGATGTAGTAGAGGTTAGGATCAACATCGCTCTTCTCAAAACCCATCTGAAGAAAATATGAGTCTATGCACAAATACCAAGCTCTGGGAGATTACTTCAGACCATACAATGCCTTTCTCAAAAGGCACATGTGAGACTCTCTCTCACACACCTAAAACCCCTATGGATTCTCAATGTACACCTCCTCCTCAATAAATCCATTGAGAAATGTGGTCTTTACATCAATCTGATGTATCCTCCAACCCATCTTTTTCTCTATGGAAATAATACTCTGAATGGAAGTGTATCTCGCAACTGGTGTGAATGTCTCATCATAACCAACTCCCTCTACTTGAGAGAATCCATGCGCCACAAACTGGGCCTTGTGTTTTTCTATCTTTCCATATGCAACATAATTGATCTTATACAACCATATGGAATTCATAATTGACTTCCCCACTGACCTCGACACCACCTCCCATACATCAAATGTTGCGCATAATGGAGTCATACTCCTCCAGCATGGCCTCTCGCCAAACCTGCTGATCAAATTCCTGCATGAATTTCGTGGGCTCTCCATCTTTGATTCTCATCACCATCACCAAGTAGGTCCCAAGCCTCTCTGGTGCTCTACTCTCTCTGAATAATTTCTTGGGCTCTCCTACATTCTCCTTAGCTTCCTTAAGGGTCTCCTAAAACCATCTTGATTTTCTCTTCCCTACAGTAACCAAAGGATAAGTAATATCTCTGCACCCAAGAGTCGATGCCTCATATCTAATCCCATCACTCTGAGATCATGAAGCCTCTGCACCCTCTTCCTGAACCCTCTACAACTATGAACTTGAAGTTGTGCAAGGTGACCCTATCACCCCTGAAATTGGTGCACTCGACACTTGAGGTTGTGCTCCCTCTAAAACATCAATATGAGTCTCCAGAACCTCCTAAATACTTTCTCTCGACTCAAAATACCTCCTAAAACCTATACCCTCCTCAAATATAACATCTCTTCTCACCACCACTCTCTGTTGTTATGGAATGTAGATTTGGTAGGCCTTCAAGACCTCTGAGTAACCAACTAGAATCCCTTGTTGGGATGTGGGGTCTAGCTTTGTCCTCTTCTCTAAGGGGACATGAGAGTATGTCAAGCATCCAAAAATATGAATGTGTTCAACAATGGACCTCCTACTAGTGAACGCCTCCTCGAGAGTCTTCTTCCCAAAACCCTATGGGACCTCTTGTTCTGTAGCTAAACTACATCAACACTCACCTCAACCCATAAGTATAAAGGCAAAGTCTAATCATGCATCATCGATCTAGCTGCACCTGTAATGGACCTATTGTTCCTCTCGAAAACCTCATTATACTAGGGGTTGTAAGGCATGGTCATCTATCTTATGATCCTTGACTTGGTACAGAAGTATACAAAATCTGTGGAGGCATACTCACCTCCATTGTATGACAACAATAAATTGATCCTCTTTCTTGTCTGGTTCTCCACAAGAGCTTTGAACTCTTGGAACCTCTTGAAGACCTCACTCTTGGCCTTTAGGAAATAGATCCAAGCCTTCCTTGAGTGGTCATATATGAACATGAGATAATAATAACAACCACTCAAGGACACATGAGACATAGTCCCACACACATCACTATGTACTAAATCTACTATGCTATCTCACCTGTTGTCAATGTTGGGGAAAACAACCTTGATAAACTTACCAAGGGAAAACCCTCTTCATAGATATCGATGCTCTAAGTTGAATTTCTCCACTCCTATCACAACCTCTCTCATCCCTCCAAGAGCCCCATGATGAAGGTGAGTCATCCTCCGATGCCATAACTTACATAACTCACTCCTATCGCTACTTGCTACCAAAGCATCTAGGGGATGGAAAAGCAATCTGTATAGTTTACCATCCCTCACTCCAATCACTTGACATGAGGTGAGACGAGACCCCTTAGGGTGTATGAGGACCTTTGTCCCTTTGAAGGACACCTCAATCCCCTATTCTCGAGGTTGGAAAATGATATTAGATTCTTCTTCAACCCAGGGACGTACAACACATCCATGAATGAAATGGGTGGCATAATGTTCCTCTGAAAAGTCACTATGCCATGCCCAACAACTCTGACTATGGTGTCATCACCAAGTGAAATCTCCATCATGACCTCAGTATCTCTGATATCAATGGAGTTCTCTCTAACCACCGTCATGTGGCTTGAAGCTCCACTGTCTATATACCATATGTTGGGTGTCATCTCAATTGAAATGAAACAAATATGGAAGGAAAACTCCCTTTTAAATTATGTCGTAAACTCCTCCTCATCTGTTCTAATTGTTGTACCACCCAACCTCTTCTTCCTATTGGGACACTATCCAACATAGTGCCCCATCTTCTTACAAGCAAAGAACTTCACTTTTCTCATATCTCTCTTCTTCCCACTACTACTCTCATGTGACTTAGACCCCATCTTGGGACCCTGCCTAGCACCCTTCACGACCTTCTTCTTTCCATTTGTCCAAAGAGTAAGATCCTCATCACCCTTCGATACACATTCTTGTCCTGAAGATCCAGAGTAGCATCTCAACTCCTCCTGAACGAAGTCATCCCAAAGTCTCTCCCAACTAGGCATGAGCTAATGTTCCACAATTCCTCACAAAAATGAACCCCAAGGTTTGGATAAGTCATTTAATGTTGCCCTCACCAAAAAGTATGAATCCAAAATCTCTCCAAATGCTACCAAATCATCTCGAGTCTGTGTAAATATCCCAAGGTATGATGTCACCGACTCTGACCTTAGCATCTGAATGCTCTTGAGCTTCTCCTGCAGAACCATCTTCTGGTTCTTATTGGGACTCTAGTAGAGCTTGCACAATGAGGCCTAAATATCAAAGGAAAAGTCCTTCCTAGTAAAATTGGGTATGACATGGTCTCACATCACATCACAGATAGTCCTCTTAGCCTAGGTGTTCCTCTTCCTAAACTCTTCTATCAGCAAGGGATCAGTGACAGGAGGAAGAACCATTGGAGCTTGAACTATATCTCATAGTTGATGATCCTCCAAGACAAATATAATCTTGGTCTTCCAAGGGGACCAATTGCTAGCTCCAACTAGCCTATCCTATGCCCTCATCTGAGTCACCGACATGGATTTCCATTGAGACTCAAATTGATGCTAAACATTGCAAAATATTACAACCTCACTACTATCAACACAGATGTGAAAATAGGTTGTCCAAAATAGTCCCACAAAACTACCCACTCTATGCTCACAAATCAACAAACTCTTAGCCACCTAGGATCTAATACCATGTAGATTTTTAAGGAAATATGAGGGCTTCCCAACGTGCCTATCTTATGACCTCTTGTTGGGATCTAATTTTAGTTATGAAAATATGTCCTTACTACTGTTTTAGGACAAAAAAAAGGTGTGTTTAATTCTGCCAAGATTTCTTCCCTCAACTGATGGATATATGTTCTTTTAAGGTCCCTTGGAAGTGGTTTTAGTAACACAATGTTAGCACATGTATACCTCAAAACATATATCACTCCTCTATGATATTAACTAGATCCTATTGTTGATCTAAACACTAAGCATACATGAAAATTGAACACAAGTATTTTTGCTCAACATCACCCTAGATTAAAACCCCCTGGGGAAAACCAATTTAGAATGAAAGTGTATATATGTGATGTCTCAAGCATGGAATGCCACAAGTAAACAAATCAACGGTGATTTTAAGAACCACCCCTAAATTTTTATGTATAATAAATGGGTGAACCCCCGTGATACATAGGAAAAATTGAAGGTTATTTTATTAATAATATAATATGTATATATAAATTTTTGAGGAATATTTTAGTCACTTATATAATATTGTAAAATTTGGGTGAATATTTCACTATATTATAAAATCATGGTGAATATTTCACTAAATTATAAAATCTTCTAAAATACTGGTGAATCTTTTACTAAAATATAAAATATTAGGAAGCCTTGGTGATTTTTTTGATAAAGTATAAATCCATATACAATAATAGGAAAATATATTCATTAAACTCTAATATAATCATTTTACATGCTTGGAAAAGAAACATAGTTTGTCCCTCCTCCAAACAACGTTACAAGCATCAGGGGTTGTGTTTTCCAGGGTTCTTATTGTGTTTGCCAGGGTTCACCTATTCACTTCTAAAATAGTTATGATTTTCCAAGGGGGTGGTGGGTTCAATGGCCACCAGCATTCCAATCCCCTAGAGTCGTGTGCTTAGAATTTCGACTAAGGGGTTCCCCAACTTCCATTAAAAGGATTTGTATGAGACAAAAATTGACAAATTTCCATAAAAAGGTGTGGTATACCCCATCAATGACATCTAGAGCTTTGTATACCCCATACCATGTTCCCCTTCTATAGGATATTTAAATAAAAATAACTTATTTAAGAGAAATGATTCATGTTTTGTGTGGAAACTATTAATGAGTCAAACTTATGTTTAATGTTGTAGAAAGTATAACAACTTTATTATGCACTTGAACCACTTATATGGAAAACACTAATCTATTTCTAAACTTGAACATAAATAGTGACAATGAGAGAATATCCAATACACATACGACCTTTGAGTTGTCATGTTTTACAAGATTCAATGTTAAAGGATGTTTATAGTTGTTTCTATGGACCTATGAGTAAGAGTTGATGATAAGTTTTTTGTCCCTTCCTCTATAGGTAGGGACATTCATTGTAATCATGTAATATTAAGTCTCTATCTCTTGGCCTTTTGTTTGCATTTTCTTGGACAAGGTGTAGAGGTGATGTGTGTTGCTTTGGTTTCCTTGGGAGACACATGTCCATTTCTCAATATATGCTACTAAGCCCTAGTATTTCTATGGCCAGGAAAAATGTATAGGAATGGGAGGAAAATGAAGATGCATTGCGAGGAGGGGATTCTCAGATGGAAAAGGGAGCTCCATTTTGGTTTCCCCTAAGAACCTTGTCAATCTTCTTCACCTAGGTCCAAACAATATCACAAAGAAATTTTCTAGGGAGTTATCCAATTTTTCTTATGAAAATACACCATCATCTAGTTTAACTCTAATATAAAAAATTCTCACACGTGGGGTAGCTTCATAGGCTTCCTATAGCCAATTTGTCAAAAGTGTAGTATTACTTGCTTCCAAAGCTCAATACTCTAGGAAAATCTTTATGGTTTTATTAATCTACTTATGGAAGCTCTCTCTATTGCACTTGAATTCTAAGGCCACACACAACTAGTTTTATTCCATGAAGAGATTGTCATTCTAGATGCAACATCCTCATCCTTAATAATGTCAATTTCAGGTCCATCTTCTAATAGTGGGATCACAGACCTACCTTGTCCTATTAAAGTGAAGGTCCTTTTCATCCAATACTTTCATGGAATATGTGACATACGACGATTTCTTGGCCAACAATGCTCAATATGATGTATAACATACATGTATTCTCATTTTTTAAATCTTGCAAAATTGTTATTCCTTCTCCCTCCATTGTGACATTCTTCACATCTTTCGATGATCTGAATTTTATGTGATTTACTAAGTGGAATCGAGACAGTGGCTCTTATAAACCTTGGCTGACCCATCTCCTGCCACATTATATCTAGAAGGGAATCAACCCCATAGCCTCTATCCTCAATGGTATGGTAAATTGTATGACCAAGTATTTTCATGGGTACTTTTGGATCACATCTCTAATTTCTTATGGTTTTAATTGGCACAATCCTTCTAGATGGCTTCCATTTTCTAAGAGGAAAGTATTGCTTCAAATGGATGTTATAAGTAAACCCTTTTCACATTACTACAATACTCATATCAAGGGAACATAAATCCCCAAAAATGTTGTTAATTCCTTTAACATTTTTAGCTTTTATTAATTCACTGCCCCCCTAGTTCCCCTCCCTAGAAGGGATTGTGGGCATTGTTGCCTAATCTTATTTCTTCACTCATAGAATTGTTTATTAGTGTCTTATTAGATGCAATTTTGGATTCTTCTATTTCTAAGTTTCTAATATTAGTCACGTTTTGAGTTCATTTTTGGTTTAGCTATGATAATGATTGAGTCTTAAAAATAAGCTCATTCTATTTGTTAGATTGGATAATATCTTCCTTTATCTGAGGTATTCCTTTTCACTTAGAAGCTTCTTGTTGCCAGATTCTCCATTTGCATGGTCAACAGATATTCCTAAACTACATCTTCAGGGATCACCATGGTCAAATTAGCTCTGTGCACTATCTTATCCATGTGTTTTGGTATGCTTCTTCCATTTATGGTCTCTTGCTCCTTATTCCACAAAGATATACTCTCCTTTATTTTTTTGCACTGAAATAAGTGAGGTGATTTACAAATTGGGTGGGAGAGATTTCGAGGTGTAACCTATGTGGACACTAATAAAATAAAATGGAAAAAAATTGACACATGAATTTTAATGTTAAGAAAAAGAAAGAACTTACACAAAAAATAAACTAGCATAGATCCATCTTAACTCTGGATATTTTAAGCACTGGGAAGTTTGCACATGGTTTTTTTTTAAGAAATAATCTCCATGTGGCTATCATGGAGAATATCACCCAAGTTGTCAAGAGATCACCAATGAGATAGGGAAGAATGTCAAGCAAGCACCCAACTAAGGTCAATCAACCATTAAGTAAGCCACCTCTAATGTGAAAATCAATCACAAACCATCTCCCATCTGCAAATCCATCACAGACCATCCAGGGGATAATCATACTCCATGTGCCCCAAATCTCATGAAGAACCCCCAAACATAATGTAAACACTTTCAAAGTAACTCTGAAAGATAACATGATTTATTGAAATAGTCAAAGGTAGAGGATTTGAGCTAATAAAAGCATAGTGATAGTCAAAATCACAGTCAAACTGAGAGATAAGGTGATTAAAATCAATGACTCATTTGAACTCTGAAGTTGAGTCGAATTTTCTTTGAGAACATTTACAGTGAGTGGGGTTATCTTTTATGGTGAACTATTGTCAAAGGTAGAGTCACAAAGTGAGTTGCAAGCTGTAGCTCAATGCCAAATGCAGAATTAATGTATCAGGATGTAGTCATAGAACTCAACAGCTGGACCTTGGTGTTAGCACTCTGTAAATTCCCAGAGGTTGTAAAAGGGAAGAAGAAATTTACAAGAGGTAACCTTAACCAACTACTTCGAAACTAGGATCCAGCCCTGCCAATTTCAGAGAGGGATCTCTCTGTAAGATTTAGATTTGTTTGGATTTTCAGATCTTAGGGTAGTTAAAAAAGAATAGTACCGAGTTGTTTGTATTTTTTAATAAAATGGTTGAATGTCACTTAAGCTTCCATTTGGATATGGGGTCTTTTTTATAAAAATGGAGATCAAAGACAGTTTTTTAGAAGATTTATTTTATAGGGCAAGGTAGTGCAACTGTTGGATTCTTTAGGAATAAAATGATGGATTGTTGAAAATGTGAGATATCAGTTAAAACAAAAAAAAAATTAAGAATTTCTTTGTTGTAACATCAAAAGGAAAACATTTAAATCTGTAAAAGATTAAGAACAGACTACGTAATGGAAAATTTTGCAACTTTAACTTATTTTAAAGATTAGATTAGAAAAACAACATGATAACTGAGAAAGAAAACTTTTTACGAAGACAGAGGACACTTCACCAACAACTAACACGCAGGAATCATGTGAAACGTCTCTTTGTATTACTGGAATAATCTCTTGAAAAAAGTTACAACGATTACAACTTGCTTGGGCGTAAAGATCAACAATTAGTACTTCAAAGTTTGAAGTATTTATAATCAAAATTACAAACGACCTTGTCATCAATGATCAGGACATGGCAGATGCTATTTTTAACTATCTAGATAACAAGATGCAAAAATATAGGAACTGATGATGATGCGTAGAATCTCTCATGTTGATTTTGGGGAAGACCGTTGGTGAGTCATTCATATGACTTTGACTGCGCTGGATGCTGACTTGGACGATACCTTTATCTTTACTTGATCAATTTGCACATCTCATCCCATCTTTGTGTACCGGGGATGGTAACTTTCAATAGCCGGTGGTAGATTTCATCTATCTCGGTATACTTAGCAAAAGTTGGCTTAGTGAGGAAACAAAAGTTGGCTTAGTGAGGAAAATGTACTTGATTTCGTGCTGTATGTTGAGGTTAGGATGCAAGGTCTCCAAGAATGCTTTGTTTGTGATGCTACCCTGAATCCATGAGAACTTGGAACTGTCTTTGGCCATGGTGGCAATATTTTTCTTATAATCGGATAAGGTCATCAATTTATCATTCAAGACAAGTAAGCCAAGAAGGCCCTTTTTCTGCAAGGCCTCAAGCTTGTTAAAAAATCTTTGAACTCCAATGTCCATGTTTTGATATTTCTCCTCCAACTGCAACATTAATCCTCTTTTGGTCAACACTCTTTTTACTTCGAGGATAGTCTCTATTATGTCTTCAACTTTCAGGTCTTCAAGCTCTTCCTTGGTTTTTGAATTCATAAAATTTATGATCTCGTTAGCTGTCGAGAGCATTTCACCTAGCTCTCTTCTTATCCTGTCGATGGCATGCCTACTCTTTAGCACTAGATCATGTTTCTCGAACATGATTTGCACCATGGGAAAAATTTCGTTTATGGAGTCGGAGATATCTGTCCAGATATTTTCCTTAGCCTCTGCTATTATCTTTCCTGCCACTGTTTGTTTCTGAAGCTATTGTATTTCCTTCTTGAGCTTCTCTGATGCTTGTCTCTCAATGTTGTATCTTATTTGGAAGGAAGACTTGAGTTCTTGGAGACTTTCAACCTCCATTTTCATCCTATTGATCTCTGTTCCTTGCATAGTCATCTCCTCCATGGACTTTGCTAGCTCCATAGTTTTTTCCAGTGCTGTCAATGGAGTTGCCGATGGAATTTTTGTTGTAGTGGTTGTTGGCATAGTTGTTGTTCTAACTTCCGCAAGGGGAGCTACACTCAATGGAATGAATTCCATCGAGGTTGATTGTTCCTTCTCTTTCAATAACCTTTCCAATTCTGCCTCCATTTCCTTTATCCGTGCGTTCTACTGCATGATTAGTTTCAGCAATTCCTCTTTCTCATCTTCTGCCTCAGCTATTTCTTTAGCTTGTGAATCCTTTGTTGTTGGCAATTTCCATTGTTTTCTCAGAGATGCGATGTCAACATTATTTTTCTTTAACATCTCCTCTGTTGCTTTTACATTTGAGGGATCATACCCAATCTTGAGTACCAATTCCTCTAAGGATTTTATTCTGTTATCCTTTGCAAAAGAAGATATCTTTTCCAACTTCAACTGGGTCTGAACATTGTTTAAAGATACCTATAACTTTGTTTCCATAGAGGAAGCATGTGCTAAAGTGGAGAAAACCATTTCTCCAGTCTGTCTGTGCAAATCCATCTGGTCAGCTAGATGGACTTATTTGGTGTCAAAAACAATAGTTGACCTCTTGTAGTCAGTGATCTCTTTGGGTTGAGACACCTGTGCTTGCAGAAACGCCAGATGCATTCTTCCTTTCTTTGTGTCAAAAGATGAAAACAGTTTGTGTTGTGTTGTGGAGGTTTGCTTCTAGAACTGAGCGTAGGTGTTATTGGTCAGCATCTAGTTCTTCTTTTTAATCATGTTATATTTTTCAAAAATGTTCATAGGTACAGATCCTTGTGGAGTTTGGGTGGTCACAACTATATATGTCTGCTTCTTTGAAGAAGAAGTGGACACCACTTCATGTTTTCCCTCAATCACTTTGGCAAAGTAGGGCTCTTCCTCACCAGACATGTGAGTAGCATGAGTGGTTTTGGGTCTCTTGTTGTATACCTGAAAATATTCTGCTGATACCTCAGTGATCGAAGGAGAGGCATCCTTTCCTGGCATTTTTTCCTTTGGTACCTGTGGAGTGGTAGTATGTGAAAAAGAGACTGAAGGAGATTCCCGATGTTCAGTATCTACCAGAGTATTTGCCTCCCACTCTGTCTGGTTCATGTACTTTTCAATTTCTAGTTTGAGGGTGTGAACATAAGGTGAAATTTTGTTTTTAGATCTCATCTTTGTAATGATCCCACTTGGATCATAATGCCAAATGAAACTGTTGTTGAATTTCATTTCCTTTAATAGTTTATCTGCCTCTTCCCCAACAACTCGATTGTTGCAGATAAACGGTCTTATTTTCCCTTTAATCCTCATCTGTTGTTTTTTCTTCAGAGACACAAAATGAATGTCATTTGAGTTTATCATCTGACAAATATACTCCAGTGAAAATATTCTAACATGCACATACTTGGGCAATTTGTATGGAGCTAGTTCACACCCATACACTCTGATCTTTGTGTGATTCTGGTATAGGAACCAGTCCCCAGTCTTTGTGAGATCTGAAAGGTGCAGAACTCTTTGGATCTCCTCGTTTATCCTCAGCTTTGGTCTTCCATTGAGCATGCCTACCACTGGGTGATAAAATAACTCGATGAATTGTTTGAAACTGAACTCAGTGGAGTTTCTTCTGTGCAAGGACATCCATAAAGTTACTGCTTGTGGTTTTTCGTCCTTGTCCATCTTCTGCATGAGAAAGGAAAATTTGTCTACTTGATAGAACATAAACATGTAGGCCAGTATTAAGGAATACTAGAACATGCCTTCTATAGGGGAATTTTCCAGTTAGTCGTGCAGGTTCTCGGCCAAAAAATCGATGTAATCAAATTGGGTGGAAACTTTCTCTTCAGCAGAGAAAATGGACAGGAAACCTAGGATAGGTTCATCCACCCATTCATCTGAGAAGTAACCGAGAAAACAACACAGTGTTGAGATAATTTGGTTTCCTTTTTGGGAAAATATGGAGGAATGATAAGGAGGATTCTTCTTAGGAAATTGGGCATCTTGTGGGAGGAAAAGCTCAAAGATTTGTGCTCTTTGGGGAAAAGATAGATTTTGATACATTTCTGTCAGAATTTAAATTGTGAGGGGAGAACGAGGTTCAAMTCTAGGTACCTACATCATTTGATCGATGGCCTCGGGTGAAATAAGGAAAAATGTTTCTCCAGATGAAGATACTATGGCTCTCTAATTAGGGAGGTAGTGCGTTTTCCATTTGAGGGAGAATTCACGAAAATGATGGACTTGCGGAAAAAGATACAGAGGGAGACTTGACTCCCAGAGCCCAATTTCATCGCTCTGATTGATGAAGGTGTCTTTAAACCATGATTGTAGCTCGATGAAGTCAAATTTAAACTTGGTTTCTGAGATTAAATAGCCTTTGTCTGCTAATGGGATCTGATCGAGATCGACAGGAGGTGGGAGAAAATGATTTTCCTCCACATTTGAATTTTTACTTTTGGGCGCCATTGATTTTTTCTAGTACCTGCACACTGAACACATGTTAGTAGGAAAAAGCATATGGCTGGATGAGATGTTGCAGAGCCGAAGGAAAATGAGTCTCTGATACGCAGGGAGTGTGAGCGGAATGCGAATGACCAAAACAGGGTTGGAATTTAGTGAACGGGTGTCCGTTGGGCGAAAAAGGACAGGTCAGGTGAACAACAGGTATGTGGCCAGTAATAAATGGCCAACGGGTCCTTTAGAGCATGAGGGGGTGAGGTGAAAGACATATGACATGTGTACCCAATTGATGTGCAGAATGGTGATTGGGAAATGAACAAAATAGATATGACCCATAACGGTTAGATGGAAGGGACATGCTGACGGGGTGATGAAATGGGATTTGCAAGGGGTGGTTTTGGGGTCTGACATCTCTGGATGATGGTGGTGAGTTGGAAAAATGGTAAGCAATAAATKTTTGGAGTGGGGAGGTAAGATGTAATGAGATGATGCCATGTAGGGATGGGACCCGCCTGGACATTGCTTCATTCCGGACCCCCCCCCCCCCTGCCTTTAAAGGTGGAAAGGTTGGGGGGGTTTGGGATATCTTGCTGATCGTTGATCTGAACAAAGCTAAATCAGTCATTGTTTCAAACACATTCTTTAACCATGATGTCATACTCCCCCCCACTGTTAAAAGTAGAACGGTCGGGGGGGGGGGTCTAGAATCTCTTGTGGACCGTTGATTTGTGTGCTAGAGGGATGATTGTAGATCTGAGCACACACTTTTATCACCTTTTCAGACCCCCCTACCGTTAAAAGTAGAACGATTGGGGGGTCCGAAAACTCTTCAGAGCCGTAGATCTGGGTAGCAAAAGCTTAGTCGTAGATCTAGGCCTGATCTTTAATCTCTGGGGCGCAATTCAGTATGAGGCAGAACTTAGGCTTAATGACCCTTTTTATGGGTTTTGTTCTACCTCCCTTGCTTTTGTCACCATGGGGTTAGAAAAACATTTCACCATCAAGATCATGCATTTTTCATCGATCATCTTACATATTTTATTGAAAGGAAACTAACTAACCTATGTCCTAACCTACTCGTTTGAACCTTTAGCCCAACTTAGACTATTGGGCTAATAAAATATTGTACCTTGGGGCTATTTGACCAAGATTAGACTATTTGGTCAAATTTATTCACTAGCTAACCTAATTACTCGGCTAAGATTAGACAGTTTAGCCAAACTTATTCACTAATCATAAATACTTAAATTTAAAAGACTTGGCCATGTTTAAACTGTATGGATCAAGTCATTAACATTTCATGGGGCTTTATCCATTTTCTTTTGCACCCTATTTTTATTTTTCTTATTTTTTTTTTATTTCTTTTTCTTTCTTTTCTTTTCTTTTCTTTTTTATTTTCTTTCTTTTCTTTTGTAGAATGCAACAATATCTGCAAGTCAAAAAAAACTAGAGGAACAAAATTACAATCAACAGTTGATCCTATAAATTATAGGGTTATAACAGTGGCTCCACCTCGGGATGGTACCCTCCTTGTGAGGTGCCAGGAATCCTATTTCTCATTGTCTTGAAAAACTTCCTCTAGAGCTTCTTCTACTATCTGACTTGCTTTATTTTGAAAATTTTGATGACATTATTCAGTGTCTTAGGGCCTTCTTTGCAGGCTTCAAACACCTTAACAAAATCACCTACACACAAAATTCTTGTAAAATAAACGATATGTACAATGGAAAAGGAATGGTGATCTCTCTACTGAGGCAGAAGATAATGCTTCAGCATCTTGCCATTTTTAGATCCCCCTAGCAGGTCTGATCCATCATTATTATTAAGCAGGAAAACATTATTTCCTCTGTAGGCCTGAATGGTGTAAGGACCCTTCCACAAGCTATCAAGCTTTCCATGTTTACCTTTATCTTCATTTCTGGAGTCCCATTTCAAAACCAGATCACCCAATTCAAAGTTATCCTCTTTGGTTCTCTTGTCATAAATCTTTTTAATATTTTCCTGGATCACTTGAGTTCTGTTGTACACTTCTTCTCTAGATTGTTGTAACTGAAGCATTTGATTTATTCTTCTTTGAATATCATTATGCTCTGCTTGAGCTTCTTGCAATAATTTCATCACTGGAACTCCCAGAGAAGGAGGAAAAATTGTTGCAATGCCATATACCAGTTGATATGGAGACATACCAATTGATCCTTTATTACTTAGTTTGTCTGCCCATAGTGAAAAAACCAATTTATTATGCCAAGACTTTTTGTTTTCTTGTAATGTTTTCTTGAGGATATTCACCAGACTTTTGTTTGAGGACTCAGCTAGCCCATTTCCTTGAGGGTAATAGGTTGTGGAATGCCCCAACGTAATGCCGTATTGGTTGCAAAAATCTATGAGTTTTTTGGATCTAAAAGTCACTACATTGTCAGCTATAATTTTCCTGGGGCACCCAAAACGAGATAAGATATTAGTTTCTAACATTTTTATGATAACAAAGTCAGTAGCTTGCCTGCATGGCAGAACCTCAATCCATCTGGTGAAATAGTCCGTGGCTGTGAGGATCCACTTGTGTTGGCCTGAAGAATATGGGTGTATTTCTCCAATAAACTCCAAACCCCATTGTTGGAAAGGGGCTTCAACTGATATGGGTTTCATGGGAAAAGGAAACAACTTCTTTTTACCTTCAAAAACCTGACATTTATGACAATAAGTAACCTTGTTATGAACATCAACAAACAATGTAGGCCAATAGAAACCAACTCTTAAGATTTTGTTGGCTGTGGTCTTCCAACTCAGATGTCCTCCACAATCTCCTGCATGGAACTCCTGTAGAACTTTGTCAGCTTTGTCTTTCAACATGCAATTAAGAAAAATACCACCAGGATCTTTCCAATAAAGATTAGCCTCTAGAATACAAATTTTTAATGCTTTCAGTTTGATAAATCTGTCTTTGGTGTTAGTTAAACCAGGAGGAGCTTGTAAGTTCAGATGTAAAAAAATGAGGTCTGCATACCAGGGAGAGTTTAAGAATACCTCTTTTACCTTTGGAGTCCCCTGCTCTTCCTGTTCATCAACTGCAATCAAGAAATTGATATATAGAGCGTTACAATTTGATTCTGCCATTAGTTTGGCCAAACCCTGTCCTTTGATCAATTTAGTAGGCTTTATTTCGATGTCATATTCTAGAATGACCACAATCCATTTCCATCTTCTACCATTTGGATTATCCTGAGTCAGGATATCTTTTACCACTGCATTGGGAACGTATGAAATTGTGTGAGAATGGAGAATATAGACTATGAAATCCTTTATAGCCTTTACCAGAGCAAAGGCTTGTTTCTCCATAATATTATAATTCAACGCAGCATCTCTTAAATCTTTCCTAAAAAACGCTATGGGTTGCTCGTACCCTTCATTGTTTTTCTGCAACAATATTGCTGCTATAGTGTGATCAGATGCAAAAGAGAAAAGATAAAAATATTTGGAATAGTTCGGGCTGATCAAAATTGGAGCTTGGGTAAGTGCATGCTTTACCTGTTCAAAAGACTGCTTGGCTTCAGTGTTCCATTTTATTTTTGTGTCTTTTTTCAACATGTTAGTGATGTTCATAAGAAGTTCAGCCAAGTTGGGTATGAACCTTCTAAGGAAATTTATTTTGCCTATGAATAATTGTAGTTCCTTTAAGTTCATAGGGTGTTCCACATTCTGAATGGATTCTATCCTATTGGGATCTATTTTGATTCCATCCTTAGAGATTATGTGTCCCAATAACTTGCCTTCCTCTAATCCGAACAAAGACTTCTTTAGATTCAATGAAATCCTGATTTTTTTTCATTTCTCAAACATGCGTCTGAGATGCTGCAAATGTTCTTCATCAGACTGGGAGTATACAGTCACATCATCCAGATATATGACTATAAATCTTCCTAGTTCATCCACAAAAACAATATCCATTGCCCTTTGGAAAGTGGCACCAGCATTCATCAAGCCAAAAGGCGTCTTCACATACATGAAGGTTCCCCAGGGTGTGGTGAATGTGGTCTTATCTTGATCTTCTGGGTGAACCAGGACTTGGTTGTAACCCAAGAAACCGTCTAATAAATAAATTCTACTAGAACCAACTACCTTTTGCAAATTATGGTCCATTTTGGGCAATGGGTATTTGTCTTTAAGAGAGACTTTGTTCTGGTTTCTGAAATCTATGCAAAGTCTGATCTCACCGGTTTTCTTCCTGGTAGGAACTAGGTTAGAAACCCATTTGGAAAATCTCAAGGGAACTATAATTTTCACATCATACATCTTTTTGATTTATTTTTCTATCAGGGGAAGCAACTTGGGATTGATTCTCCTAAGTGTCTTCCTGAAAGGTTTGTGTTCTTCTTTTATGGGAATCCGATGATGTATGATACTTGTGTCATAGGATTTTAAGTCCTCATAGCCCCAAGAAAAAACATCTATATATTCCTTAAAAAGTTCAATCTATTTGCTTTTTTGCTCTGGTGGCAGAGATTTAGATAGTTTTATCATTTTGGGGTTTTCTTATGTTCCTATGTTGCATTCTTCAACCTCTTTACCACTAGCTTCAATTTTTGGTTTTTTGGCTACATTGTTAAAATCAAACAAGTCTTCCAACGGAACTAAACCTCTAGGTAACACATTATTTTTCAACTAAAGAATATCAGAATCTACCTCATTTTCATTAAATTCTTCAGCATCTATTTTATTTACACTACCATTCTAAAAAACAGATTTATTTACAAATTCATCATCATTTTCTAAATCTATGTTTGTACATTCGAAATCATTCTTACATTGTAGAAAATATTCGATCTGATCGTCGTTTCCAAATACCTGCCAGTATCTGATGTTGTCAGGAACAGTTGGTCTTCACTTCACCTCCACTATGTACTTGTGAGTGGGACGAAAAGGGATTTTACAGGTAGCTGTTGATGTAGCTAGCCCATCTGCGAGTATATTTTGTCCCCTAGGCATTACTTGCAAGTCAATCTCAGTAAAGCATTGAAGAGCATCCAAAACAACATCCCTATAGGCTCTAAGTCTGGGATGTTTTGTTGCATACTCACCTTTGATCTTCTTGATAATCAATTCAGAATCACCCCTTACCATTATCTGCTTGGCACCAACTTTCTTCAATAGTTTTAGGCCGAGCATCAAATCTTCGTACTCCGCTATGTTGTTAGTGCATTGGAAGTTCAGTTTGTAGCAATGGCTCTCTGAATATCTTGATCTGTGATTATGTAACCAAACTCCAGCTCTGGCTCCCTCTTTACTTACTGCACCATCGACGTGCATGCTCCAAAAATATGCTAGCAGTTCCTCACTTTCCACAATTTCGACCTCTCTTGCCTCAATGATCTCTTTATTTTCCTTGGGATCAATTGTGTCACTTTCTAGCTGGGCAATTTGTCCTTCCAGGTCACTGTCATTGTATAATATGAAAGAATCCAGGTCATAGTGGGCCAAGTACAGGGGGTAATTATGATGTTTTTCTTGACTACTGACCATGTATTTCATCAAAGTTTCCCTGTACAATCTTATTTTTTGTCCAAAGACTGGAATAGTGGCATAAGACATGTCTAGCTGTAGAGTTCCTTTCATCTTAGCTCCCCGTGACCTTGATAGTAACATACCGTACTTTGGGGGAATGTCCGCAACTACTATATCCATTACCATACTTTTTTTCCGGAATTTAGGCTAGGGTGATGCATAAGTCTTTGATTAGGACTATGCATTTAACCTTGATGGAATCAAAAGAATGCAAATCCTTGTAGGGTCTGGTGCCTTCGAGTCCCAACTTTTCCATCACTTCCTTGGGCATCAGGTTATGAGAGGTGCCTGAATCCAACATATCGTTGTGTAATATCAAGTCGTGGATATTTAGGATGATGTAAAAAGGTGGGACAGCTCCATTATCAGTCTGGCCATCTACTTCAGGACCAAACATGAGCTCTAGTCGGTCACCAACAAGATTTACTGTGTCTGAATGATTTGTAGATCCAACATTCAAATCCTTAGTACCTATCTCAGGTTCGATGCTTAAAGATTTAATCACCTACGACCTGGAAGAATTATTGTTCATTAACTCAGAGAGGGGAATAGGAATTTTCAATTTAGCTAATTCCCCTTCAAGGCTGAAGGCAGTGGAAAATTTGCTTTAGGTCTGTACTTCTGGTTTATCTGTTGGAACTCTATAGCTAGATGCCCTTGGTTGGCTTGTTTGACTGATTGATGAAACTTCAGTTTGATTTTCTCTTTGTAGAATTTCTGGAGATCTTGGTGTAGAATATTCAACATTATTTATCTCAAGGATTTTTTTGGGAGGGTTTTCTGAGGTTTTCTTGGTTTCAATTGTTTTCTTTGTTTCATTACCCTTCTTTGTTTCAACAGTCTTCTTTGGAGGGTTGTCATTTGCTCTCTTTCTCCTCATATTATACTGTCTGTGTACCTCCATAATATCATTCTCAAATGCCTCCTGTTCTGTTTCGTCTGCTTCCTCATTTACCTCTGTTTGTGAAAGAAGGAAAATCTTGTGTTCTTCCTGGGTGAGGAAAATGGATTCATTGTCATGAATGCTCATGAGGTTTATATGAGTGTCATCGAATTCCTCAAGTACCTCCTCCCCATCATTAACGCAATTTTCCTGGAGGGGTGGTCTAATCT
Organism: Picea engelmannii; assembly: GCA_009831015.1. Taxonomy (NCBI): domain Eukaryota; kingdom Viridiplantae; phylum Streptophyta; class Pinopsida; order Pinales; family Pinaceae; genus Picea; species Picea engelmannii. The sequence goes on from ML785866.1 coordinate 796,270, forward strand.
ATTGATTTTCCCCCCTCTATTCTCTTTGATCTCTAGGATCTCTCTGCCTGATCTAGGGAAGATTTCTTCTAAAGTTTGGGTTCTGAATTGGAGGAGTAGCTTGGTTATCCCTAGGGGGATTTCTTTCATCTATAGTAAGTCTCTCCATCATTCTCTCCATTTCTATGGCTAAAGAGTCCAATTTGGCATCTGAAGAGGATGTGGAAGATTCCTCTTTGATTGTGACCCTCCTCTCTATTCTCTGCCTAGCCCTTCTAGCTAGTAAGTTAGCCTCCACGCTTACTGCGCTTTTTTGCATGTCTTCCAGAGTAGCTGAATTTCTTTCCCTTAGCTGATATGACATATCAGCATAAAATCCATTTGGAAACTTAATAAGTGTTAAACCTTGAGGGGGTTTTATGTCAGCAGGGATGGCATTGTAAAGGTTGTTGAACCTGGTGCAGTAATCCTGCACTGTTTCTCCTTGATTCCTCTTGATGTTCTCATACTCTGATAATATCTGGAGTGGATTTTTCTTAACCTCTCATATGTCCAGAAAACTTCTGTGAAAAATGACAAGATCAGTTATCGAAGCAGGACGTAAGGCTTTAAACCACTTTTTAATGTCCCTAATCAGGCTTTGTGCAAATAATCTCATTTGTACATCAGCTTCATCTACTTCCTACAGATCAAAATAATCATTCATTTTATCCACATGTTGTTTTGCATTAATAGAACTAGTACTGTCGTACTGAGGCAGTCTAGTTTGATAATCTCGAGGCATGGCATGCAAAGGAGCAACCAACACCAAGGGAGCATATCTTGTTTCCATAGCTTGTGGATGAGCTTGAATAGTAACCTGTATGATTGGAGGGGATATAACAGATGCAGTGGAGGACGAAGGGCTAGGGGGTGCAGAGTGAATTGTTTGAGGTTTCACGGAGGCTACAAAAAGCGTTAAGGTAGAAAGCTCGACTGACTACTGGAAATGAGCACTGTCCAAGGCTTGATCAAGATTAGCCACCAAATATTCTAATTTATCAAATTCCTAGAGAAAAAGTTGATCAACGTCTGCCCTAGGTGAGAGAATTTCAGGAGTCTTAGGTTGCACGATGGTTTGATCCAACACAATTTCACTTACAAAGATGTCTGATTTTGTTCTAAAAATTCTTTGTTCAAAAGTGATATCAAACTCAAGATCCTAAAGTGAAACCAGTTTCTCTGGGAGGGAAGGATATCTGTGAAGGGGACTGTGACTTCCTAAACCTTCTCTAACGGTTTTCTTTCTGAGTAATTTCTCTGGATTGTCTATTGTGGTGGCAGGTTTTGGATCTCGGTGAGATCTAGTAAAAATTCTTTTGGGAGCTAGAATTCTAATTTTTATTTTATTTTTCTTTTAAGAAAAACTTAAATTGATTATATACAAAACTTAACAACCTCTGAACATTATCTTTTAATATATTTAGATTTTATGACTTGTTCAGAAATAAGGTTTTCTTTGCATAGAAAAAGAAAACATAGGATTGGAAATCTGTTTAGACTCCCCAGTACGGTTGCCAAGTATGTTAGCACTCTGTAAATTCCCAGAGGTTGTAAAAGGGCAGAAGAAATTTACAAGAGGTAACCTTAACCAACCACTTCGAAACTGGGATCTAGCCCTACCGGTTTCAGAGAGGGATCTCTCTGTAAGATTTAGATTTGTTTGGATTTTTAGATCTTAGGGTAGTTAAAAAAGAATAGTACCGAGTTGTTTGTATTTTTTAATAAAATGGTTGAATGTCACTTACGCTTCCATTGGGATATGGGGTCCATTTTATAAAAATGGAGATCAAAGACCGTGTTTTAGAAGATTCGTTTTACAGGGCAAGGTAGTGCAACTGCTGGATTCTTTAGGAATAAAATGATGGATTGCTGAAAAGGTGAGATATCAGTTAAAACAAAAAAAACAATTAAGAATTTCTTTGTTGTAACATCAAAAGGAAAACATTTAAATCTGTAAAAGATTAAGAACAGAGTACGCAATGGAAAATTCTGCAACTTTAACTTATTTTAAAGATTATATTAGAAAAACAACATGATAACTAAGAAAGAAAACTTTTTATGAAGACAGAGGAAACTTCACCAACAACTAACACGCAAGAATCCTATGAAACGTCTCTTTGTATTACTGGAATAATCTCTTGAAAAAAGTTACAGCGATTACAACTTGCTTGGGTGTAAAGATTAACCCTTAGTACTTCAAAGTTTGAAGTATTTATAATCAAAATTACAAACAACCTTGTCGTCAATGATCAAGACGTGGCAGATGCTATTTTTAGCTATCTAGATAACAAGATGCAAAAATATAGGAACTGATGATGATGTGTCGAATCTCTCATGATGATTTTGGGGAAGACCGTTGGTGAGTCATTCATATCACTTTGACTGTGCTGGATGTTGACTTGGATGAGACCTTTATCTTTACTTGATCAATTCGCACAGCTCATCCCATATTTGTGTATCGGGGATGGTAACTTTCAATAGTCGACGGTAGATTTCATTCATCTCGGTATACTCAGCAAAAGTTGGCTTAGTAAGGAAAATGTAATTGATTTCGTGTTGTATGCTGAGGTCAGGCTGCAAGGTCTCCAAGAACGCTTTGCTTGTGATGCTACCATGTATCCCTAAGAACTTGGAACTGTCTTTGGCCACGGTGGCAATATTTTTCTTATAATCGGATAAGGTCATGAAGTTATCATTCAGGACAAGTAAGCCAGGAAGGCCCTTTTTCTGCAAGGCCTCAAGCTTGTTAAAAAATCTTTGAACTCCAATGTCCATGTTCTAAGCTTTCTCCTCCAACTGCAACATTAATCCTCTTTTTTTCAACACTCTTTTGACTTCGAGGATAGTCTTTTTTCTATCTTCAACTTTCAGGTCTTCAAGATCTTCCTTGGTTTTTTAATTCAGAAACTTGATGATCTTGTTAGTTGCCAAGGGCATTTCACCTAGCTCTCTTATTATCCTGTCGATGGCCTGCCTACTCTTTAGCACCAGATCATGTTGCTCGAACATGATTTGCACCATCGGCCAAATTTCATTTATGGAGTTGGAGATATCTGTCCAGATATTTTCCTTAGCCTCTGCTAATGTCTTTCCTACCACTGTTTGTTTCTGAAGCTGTTGTATTTCCTGCTTGAGCTTCTCCGATGCTTGTCTCTCAATGTTGTATCTTGTTTGTAAGGAAGACTTGATTTTCTGGAGACTTTCAACCTCCATTTTCAGCCTATTGATCTTTTTTCCTTGCAGAGTCATCTCCTCCATGGAATTTGCTAGCTCCACATTTTTTTCCAGTGTTGTCAATGGAGTTTCCGATGGAATTTCTGATGTAGAGGTTGATTGCACAACTATTGTACTGACTTCCGCAAGGGGAACTACACTCAATGGAATGACTTCCATCAGGGTTGATTGTTCCTTCTCTTTCAATAACCTTTCCAATTCTGCCTCCATTTCCTTTATCTGTGCGTTCTACTACATGATTAGTTTCAACAATTCCTCTTTCTCGTCTTCTGCCTCAACTATTTCTTTAGCTTGTGAATCCTCTGTTGGTGGAAATTTCAGTTGTTTTCTCAGAGATGCGATGTCAACATTCTTTTCTTTAACATCTCCTCTGTTGCTTTTACATTTGAGGGATCATACCCAATCTTGAGTACCAATTCCTCTAAGGATTTTATTTTGTTATCCTTTGCAAAAGAGGATATCTTTTCCAACTTCAATTGGGTCTGAACATTGTTTAAAGATGCTTGTAACTTTGCTTCAGTAGAGGAAGCATGTGCTAATGTGGAGAAAACCATTTCTCTAGTCTGTCTATGCAAATCCATCTAGTTGGATGGATGGAATTGTTTGGTGTCGAATACAATAGTTGACCTTTTGTAGTCAATGATATCTTTGGGTTGAGACACCTATGCTTGCAGAAATTCCAGATGCATTCTTCCTTTCTCTATGCCAAAATATGACAACAGTCTGTGTTGTGTTGTAGAGGTTTGCTCCAGAACTGAGCGTAGGTGTTGTTGGTCAACATCTAGTTCTTCTTTTTAATCATGTCATATTTTTCAAAAATGTTCAGAGGTACAGATCCTTGTGGAGTTCGGGTGCTCACATCTATATCCGTCTACTTATTTGAAGAAGAAGTGGACACCACCTGATGTTTTCCCTCAATCACTTTGGCAGAGTAGGGCTCTTCCTCATGAGACATGTGAGTAGCATGAGTGGTTTTGGGTCTCTTGTTGTATACATGAAAATATTTTGTTGATACCTTAGTGATCGAAGGAGAGGAATCCTTTCTTGGCCTTTTTTCCTTTGGTACCTATGGAGTGGTAGTATTTGAAAAAGAGACCGAAGGAGATTCCTGTTGTTCAGTGTCTACAAGAATATTTGCCTCCCACTCTCTCTGGTTCATGTACTTTTCAATTTCTGGTTTGAGGGTGTGAGCATAAGGTGAACTTTTTTTTTTGGATCTCATATTTGCAATGATCCCACTTGGATCATAACACCAAATGAAACTGGTGCTGAATTTCATTTTCTTAAATCGTTTATCTGCCTCTTCCCCAACAACTTGACTGTTGCAGATAAACGGTCTCATTTTCCCTTTAATCCCCATTTGTTGTTTTTTCTTCAGAGACACAAAATGAATGTCATCTGATTTTTTCATTTGATGAATATACTCCAATGAAAATATTTAAATAGGCACATACTTGGGCAATTTGTATGGAGCTAGTTCACACCCATACACTCTAATCTCTGGGTGATTATAGTATAGGAACCAGTCCCCAGTCTTTGCAAGATCTGAAAGGTGTAGAACTCTTTATATCTCCTCATTTATCCTCAACTCTGGTCTTCCACTGAGCATGCCTACCACTGGGTGATAAAATAACTCGATGAATTGTTTGAAACTGAACTCAGTGGAGTTTCTTCTTAGCAGCGACGTCCATAAAGTTATTGCTTGCGGTTTTTTGTCCTTGTCCATCTTCTGCATGAGAAAGGAAAATGTGTCTGCTTGATAGAACAAAAACATGTAGGCCAGTATTGAGGAATACCGGAACATGCCTTTTGTAGGGGAATTTTCCATTTGCTCATGCAGGTTCTCGGCCAAAAAAATGTTGTAATCAAACTGGGTGGCAACTTTCTCTTCAACAGAGAAAATGGACAGAAAATCTAGGATAGGTTCATCCACCCATTCATCTGAGAAGTAACCGAGAAAACAACACAGTGTTGAGATAATTTGGTTTCCTTTTTGGGAAAATATGGAGGAATGATAAGGAGGATTCTTCTTAGGAAATTGGGCATCTTGTGGGAGGAAAAGCTCAAATATTTGTGCTCTTTGGGGAAAAGACAGATTCTGATACATTTCTATTAGAATTTCACTTGTGAGGGGAGAACGGGGTTCGACTCTGGGTACCTGCATCATTTGATTGATGGCCTCGGGTGTAATAAGGAAAAAGGTTTCTCCAAATGAAGATACTATGGCTCTCTGATCAAGGAGGTAGTGTGCTTGGCATTTGAGGGCAAATTCAGGAAAATGATGGACTTGCGGAAAAAGATACAGAGGGAGACTTGACTCCTAGAGCCCAATTTCATCACTCTGATCGATGAAGGTGTCTTTAAACCACGATTGTATCTCAAAGAAGTCGAATTCAGACTTGGTTTCTAAGATTAAATAGTCTTTGTCTGCTAATGGGATCCGATCGAGATCGACAAGAGGTGGGAGAAAAGGATTTTCCTTCACATTTGACTTTTTACTTTTCGGCGCCATTGATTTTCACTGGTACTTGCACACTAAACACACGTTAGTAGGCGAAAAATTATGGCTAGATGAGATGTTGCAAAGTCGATGGAAAATGAGTCTCTGATACGTAGGGAGTGTGTGTCGAACATGAATGACCGAAACAGGGTTGGAATTTAGTGAACAGGTGTCCATTGGGTGAATAAGGATAGGTTAGGTGAACAATGGGTATGTGGCCAGTAATAAACGGCCAATTGGTCCTTTAGAGCATGAGGGGGCGAGGTGAAAGACATCTGACATGTGTACCCGGTTGACGTGGAGAATGGGTGATTGGGAAATGAATGAAATAGATATGACCCATAACATTTAGATTGAGGGGAAATGCTAACGGGGTGATGAAATGGGACTTGCAAGGGGTGGTTTGGGGGTGTGACATCTTTGGATGATGGTGGTGAGTTGGAAAAATGGTAAGTGGTAAACGTTTGGAGTGGGGAGGTAAGATGCAATGAGATGATGCCACATAGGGATGGGGCCCACCTGTACACTGCTTCATTCCGGACACCCCCCCCCGCCTTTAAAGGTAGAAAGGTTGGGGTGGTCCAGGATCTCTTGCTGATCGTTGATATGAACAAAGCTAGATCAGTCATTGTTTCAAACACATTCTTTAACCATCATGTCGGACCCCACCCCCCCCCACTGTTAAAAGTAGAACGGTCGGGGGGGTCTGGAATCTCTTGTGGACCGTTGATTTGTGCGCTGGAAGGATGACTGTAGATTTGACCGCACACTTTAATCACCTTTTTAGACCCCCCACCGTTAAAAGTAGAATGGTCGAGGGGGTCCAGAAACTCTTTAGAGCCATATATCTGGGCGCCAGAAGCTTAGTCGTAGATCTAGGTCCGATCTTTAATCTCCGGGGTGAAATTCAGTATATGAGGTAGAACTTAGGCTTAATGACCCTTTTTATGGGTTTTTTGCGCTACTTCCCTTGCTTTTGTCACCATGGGGTTAGAAAAACATTTCACCATCAATATCATGCATTTTTCATTGATCATCTTACATATTTTATTGAAAGGAAACTAACTAACCTATGTCCTAACCTACTCATTTGCACCTTTAGCCCATCTTAGACTGTTGGGATAAGAAAATACTCTACCTTGGGGCTATTTGACCAAGATTAGACTATTTGGTCAAATTTATTCACTAGCTAACCTAATTACTCGGCTAAGATTAGACAGTTTAGCCAAGCTTATTCACTAATCCTAAATACTTAAATTTAAAAGACTTGGCCATGTTTAAATTGTATGGATCAAGTCATTATCATTTCATGGGGCTTTATCCATTTTCTTTTGTGCCCTCTTTCTATTTTTCTCATTTTTTTTAATTTCTTTTTCTTTCTTTTCTTTTATTTTCTTTATTTTCTTTTGTAGAATGCAGTAATATCTGCAAGTCAAAAAACACTAGAGGAACAAAATTACAATCAGTAGTTGATCCTATAAATTATAGGGTTATAACACTTGGCAACACTCAAATGTTACCACTTACCAAAATAAATCTTGAGTCAGCCACGAGAAGTAGAAGTAGTCGTCATGCCTGACTCGGTCATGAGGGAAGGAGGGCACACGTTTTGTCACAAGTTGCTTGTATTGTTAGTCATTCAATGACGAACTAATTTTCCATAAGGAGTGTGTGAGTGCAGACTAGTAGGGTTAGGCATCAATGGAAGGAAATCCATGATACAATGCGGGATCAATCAAAAGAAAAAATATGGGTGGAAGGATTCAAGACTCTAGTGTTATGTTAGGAATTTTAACTTAGATAGTAGGGTTTCATTTTTAATTTATTTTTTATTTTTTCAAAACAAATTAGTTTGGTTTTTCCAATAAACAACAAAAACAATGAACCCTTATGAAATCATGGAATTTACCCTAGAGTTCATGTTCGATTCAGTTTGAGGGATTCAATTCAGTGATTGTGTTCATCAGTTTGAAAAAAAAATTAAGATTCTTTTGAAATGCTATGAATTTTGAATCTCATCAATGAAATTCATGAAAAAATGTTGCTTAGGTCATTGTGTTGTGTGCATGATGAAACCGTAAGAATGCATAAAACACCTTCTTATCATAACTCGTCTGGACTTGTAGGATTCTATTATTTTTCTCATCTAAGCATAATGATCATAACTATATGAAAAAGAAAGATCTTATGCAGTCCTCTCACCTTCCATGGACAAGATGCCTAAAAACTATCAAACTGTAATTGGTCTCAATACCCAACTGTTCATAGTCCAATCGCTCTTTAGATGTAGTTTCAGTCCCTCTCAAATCCACTAAAAAAATAAAGGAATCCACCTAACAACATGATTCCTCTGTCGAGCCTTTGTCTCTTCTGGGGAAATTAAAATCTTCCCCTACTTCTTAAGAGATTTCACACTCCTTGTCATGGTCTGTTGTATTTGTTTCTCTAGTTATTTCATCTGTCCATCAAGCTTTTTTCATATGACCTATTTTTGTTTTTGCTATTTCATGTTATATATGTATGGATTTTGTTTAAGCATCCTTTTCATAGAGTATTTCCATCTCCTAAATCTTTGATACAATTCTTCGTCCAATTCTACCAAATATATATATATATATATATATATATATATATATATTTGTGTTGAATATCCAATTGCAACACCCAAAGAAATGTCCAGTTTATTTTTCATGGAAAACATTATTGTAGTTGCATGCTCTTTTAGTGACACTGTTCACAAGAGTTTGAGCCTTACATTCACTTTATTCATAATACATATCAAGGCATTTGAAAGAGATCCTTTTCAATTATGTCCATAAATTCTTTGTGTTGAGAAAAATAAGGAGAAAAAAATGCATATACATCCAAAACATCTTTCAGTCTCTAGAAGATGAAATCTGAACACCAACTGATAGAACTGATACTTACACATAAATAAGATTCATAGCTCCCAAGGACATGGAAGTATGTTTATTTTCTAATGGTTTCTGAAACTGAGATCATAATCTCACTAAAACCATTGACAACTTCCCACAAAGAACCCCCAAACAAAAACAATCTAGAATCCAAGAAATCATCTACCACCAAAATATCCAACCAGACATCTGGCCACATAGGCAAGATGTAATGTACCTCCATTAAAAGTGTAAATAAAATTTCAATTTCCTCCATATAATTAAATAGTAATTGGTTACTTTAACTTTTGTAGTATTATCAAAACTCCAAGAAGAGAAATTCCTTAGTTGTCCTACATTTAAAGTAATGAACAAACTTCCCTTAATTATGTTTAAGAAACCTGTCAATGTAAGTCGAATCATTATAAAGGGAGTGGGAGTGCAAGTTAGCTCAAATTGATGGATGAAACAAAGAAGTTTGCAAAACATGGTACAATGAATGCAAATGAAGGTTTATAAAAACATTAATTCCATAATAAACACCATGAGAAAATATGATAGAGTAGTAGTATTGTTGGTTTCAAATTAATTTACTCTTAGGATGCAAAACTTATGAGAAACTACTTGTTTTAAATACTCAAATATTGTGCAGAAACTCACCATAACATAATGTTTAAATGTTGAGTTTCAAAAGTGGAAATTAAGGAGTGAAAACTATTGGAATAACATCAATATGTAATCCATAGATTTCTAGGTTTGCAGAGTATATTGTGCAAGAATTTATATTAGAAATGAATTTGTGAATTCTCTTCTCTCATACAAATGATCATGCAAGATTTAACATATATTAATTAATTTCACTTTGTGAAGGCCATATTATTATTTTGGAATGTGCTCTTTATTTCATTATCAGAACTATGATAATATTTTTGTAGATCACCACAAAATTGTTGTGTTTTATTATGTATTATATGCTTGTGAATGCTCACTGAAAAATGCCAGTCTTGGATTGGGAACTTTTAGGGTTTTCTTTCCCTCTATACATACATCATACACAGAGCTCTAAAATTTGTCCTAGAAATGGTTAATAGACTAACAATCCAGAAGACTGACTAACCTGAATATCAATCCCAATTGTTTGTGAAGGTGGAAAAAAAAAACCACCCACAAGAAATCACTAATGCTAACACAACAATTTCAAGAAAATATAATGTCTATTGTAATCTTGTGTGATAGGAATAACCATAATACTACTAGTTAAAATAAACAATCGTTGGAATACCTTTCCAGATTAGTTGGATATAATACTTAAGAATTTGTTGGTACAGTTCTACTAACATGTGGTATTAGAATGTAGATTTTGTTGAAGAAATATGAGATGCAATTTCTAGTGAGAATCATTGACATATTTCCATTTTTATTGGCATTGGCAGCTTAGGAAAACAATTGTAAGATTTTTTCCATTTGGTCAATCGAATTTTTTCCTTCTTCATGTTGAAAACTGCATTAGTCGAGTTCTTTCCTTCATATTTATGCCTAAATTTGCAAATGATATTCCAATTTTCAATGGTATATCTCAATTGTGTTAGGAACCCTACACAATGCTAATTCAATGCCAAAAAATGCATTCTTAAAGGGGATAAACAACTCAATGTTGAACCATAATTTCAATATCGTACCTCAATCTATCTCTATTCAGGTTTGATGTCACCCTTCTCATAGTTTCAACATCTTAAATTCAATGCCTAACTACCTGTAAAATGCTAGTAGGCCTGAACTAGGTAATCAGGGAAACCAAATGATGATTTGGTTCTCCAAAAATGATATCATTTGTTATAAGGATTCATACATTAGTTATGTGTGTTTTTTCCTATCTACAACTAATGAACACTGCCAACATGTATTTAACAATTTATGTCACGTTGTTGTGTTATTGATGATTGTGTGCTTGATATGAAAGGATCTATCCTCACCCGACGCTGAGAGAATATGGATGCAAGAAGAATTGACCAGACAATGAATTTTGTTGGTGTCTGGTTCTAGCGATCCAATAATCCGTGGAGGAAGGGATAAAGTTGGAAAATAATCCACAGAGAAAAAAACGATTTTTCAAACAAGGGACTCTGCAATTGATAACCATTATTAATATCTTGGGAAACACTTGTTATTACAACAACAATATTTAGCACAATAAAAGTAGTTGGAGGGATGAGGAGACTGGTCCACTTGAAAACGTGTAGCTCAGAAAATTTTCCATCCACATTTAAATACTTTGATGTGATAGTAAAGTTTGTGTCAATCCCTGCTAGGAATTTCAGTAACATTTGAAAGACAACAAATAAATGTACCAATACACCTCCAATCACCCAAAATTGCTCATTCCTCCACCATGCATCAATGTCAACCCCACTACAACATAGCTCTCGAATAACAGTTGTAAAAAAGGAAACAAAATAAAATATAAAGAACACTTCTCTCTGACATACACATGCACAAACACAAACACACATATATTGAACTATGAATTAAATTGAAACCGAATGAGAATCAAACTGAAGAAAGAAAACATCGGTTTTTTTTTCTCGATATGTTTTGTTAGTCTTGTTCTATTATCTCAAAGGTTTGTTCCCAAAATCGCTACACAACAAATATCTAGAAAAAATTATAGATACGACTGAGACAAGTACCAAATTAACTAAATAATCTACAAAAAACTAAAGAATTTAACTCCATAAGACTCCACAAAAGTGCATAATCACCACAGATATAAGGTCCAAATATCAAAGCTTAAATGGAATTTAACAATCTCATAACAATGAAAAATGTCTTGACCCTTTCAAATTTGAAATTCAAAGGTAAAAAGGGGTTAAGAGGTGACCACCCCACCCTGCTTCACCATCAAATTATTATGACAAAAAACATGTTGCAGTCCAAATCCAAGATATAGTAAGGTAAATAATTTCCACAAAGATAATCTTGGGTATGCCCTACGTAGTCCCTTGGAAGAAGTAAAGTAGTGAATGGGAACTCCAAATGTTATCAAACAAATGGGTAAGTGCAGACACAAACTGATCTCCCTAGTTTCACTCAAAACTATAACAAAACAAGATAGAATATAAAACTTTCCCTAAGTTTTAATTATCAAGCATACTAACTAACAAGATATAAATGACATACCTTTTAAATGTCATTTGTCCTTGATAGTGTCATCCTCACTCCATTCTAAGGCTTATGGGATTTTAACCTATACAAATACATAATCCAATGAAGTGAAAGAAACAATGTATACTCAACAAAACCTATCTATGTGATCAAGGATTCATACAATAAAATAATAATTTTTTTATGGGAAACAAATATATCACTGTATTAGAAATATGAAAAGGAGAATACAACTGATTCCTTGATGTTGTAAGGTCCCTTCCAATAGTTCCTTGCTTCCCACACACTTCTACTCCACGAATTCTAAGACTGTATATTTGAAAATCACTCACAATATCAACTTGGCAAAGTGAAACTCAAAGCCAACATAGGCCCAAACACTCCAAACTCTTGGATAGACTAATATCTCATTAGATGAATCTTTGCGACTAAGATAAAGCTACAAAAATTCTCTAACCATTCCAAAAGCTAACTAGATTTCCCCATGAGAACTCTTCTCCTTTTATAAGATGAAAAGAATAGGGTGAGTATGTTAGGATGATCCCACTAGAACAGGGATGCGAATCAGATCCAAACCGATCGGATGCCACCTCACCCTTGAACCTTCTATTTTAGAAACGTCGAGAAGATGCTCTTTTTGTTCGTAAAAAAGATCGTCACACCCTTAACACTGAGAAAGTTGCGACAACGTCATAGACCACTGTGGCGAAACCTGATTTGATACTAAATCATTGCACCCTTAACACTAATCAAGGTGCGATGATCCTTTTTTATAAGGTTTTTACAAAGGAAAAGATAATTTTCATTTTTCTGGGAAAATGTGTCTTCATTTTTCTTCAGGGATTCAGGTCATTGATCCTTCTAAAGACAAATAATAGGTGTACATAATTAATGATTATAAGGGTGAAAAAATTAATGTGTAAGAGTAAGCCCCCCAAAGTATGAAGTTAGAATAAAATGATAGCTGAAACACTTTGTCGAGTGTGTGTAGGGAACAAGGAACATGTCAGCCGGAAACATGTCAACAAACAAGGAAATACAGTACAATAATATATCATCACTGAGGTAGGCATTCCCATACTCAGAATAGAAATGACTGAAAGCATAAATGTCGACATGCAAAGATCTATGTCAAGTAAGACAGGTCATGTCCACCAAACATACACTATGGATCCATGCCATTATGACTCAAATCTAAACATAGCCACCAAAAATACATTGTGTATCTATGTGTTAAAGAATAAAATTTGAACATAGCCACTAGACATACACTATGGATATATGAAATAGTACAATTTTAATATACTCCAATGCAACCTGAATCTGTCAAAAAAGATTCAGTGTCTTCATCTCCACCACTCTATAGTAAGAATCTAACCACGTGAATACATGTGTTGAAGTCGAACATGGTAGAAACCACTTGATTATCGGTCATTAGTGAATACTATTAACAAGTGAAAGGGAAATCACCATTAATATCAATGATTCCCAAGGTACACTATTACAATCCAACATGTGCGAATTTGTGAGTTGAAGTCGAACATTAAGCGAAATCTCCCGATCAGGGGTCAATAATGAAAAACCACTATCAAAAGCGAGGAAACCTTCCATTGAGGCATGCAAGTTCCAAGATACCAATTAGTTTCTAAATATAATTCCTGGATAATGAGTTGAATTCGACAAGAAAAGGATTGTCACATGAGGGAATTAATGTATCCCCCATTAATGACACGAAACAAGTAACAATATTTGAAGTAGATCAGAGTAACAAGTGATTCAAGACTAGCTCAGGGATGGCTGACACAATAGAAGGATTAAGGACTGTAGAAATGGCCAACGCAATAGAAAGCTTTCCGGGTTGAACTTCTCTTTGAACATATTGATGACATGATAATTGTCTTTGAAACTTTGAATCAAATCCAATATCACAAACCATATTGTAATCTTATAAAGGAGTATGATCAAGAAACAAGTGGATTTTCCAACCTAGACACAAAGCGAGTGAAAGGGTGTCATGTTCAAAGTGACTCTTCCATAGAATACAAGTTTAGATACATTTCTTTCCCAATTTCCCCCCCACCATCTCTGGCGAGTACCTCTTTATTTCTACACAAGCTTGAGGAGGATAACATATGCTTGAACTATAAGCTCATCCTTTGGATGATTCCCTTGGAGTATGTTTAACGAACCCTAGGAAGGATTCGTTCGATCTCATATGGGTCTTTCGATGTTTGGTTTAGGAATCCAAAGAAAGTAAACTCGGTGGTTTTTCATATTTAGAGTCTTAAGAACACTTAAAGGAAAATCCAAAATGTCTTTCTTCGTAAAGTAGTATGATCAGACCGAAAAAGAGATAAACTATCGATCAACAGACGTTTTCTTTAAATACTTTGAGCATGAAAAGAACAAGATCGCTCGGCAATATTTTCATGTTTAGAGATTCTAAAACAAGCTTAAAGGGAACTCCAGGGGGTTCCTTTTTCGTATAACCTTTACGAGTCCGAAAAAGTGATAAAAGTTTACTTGGTTACATTCTCATGTATTTATGAGCACAAGAAAGAACAAAGACTAAGCTCGGGATTGGTTTCATTTTTACACAAGCTTGAACCGAAGTAAAACTATGCTTGGGATAGATTTTATTTTTACATAAGCTTAAAACTAAACAAAACTATGCTTGGACCTAGTTTCAATTTTACACAAGCTTGAACCAGAGAAAACCATGCTTGAGGTAGGTGGTTTCATTTTTATACAATCTTGAACTAGAGAAAATTATTCTTGCAACTTCCCAATGTATTATCCAGGGATGGTTGGTATTTTTCCCCCAACTTAAGAAGCTAGAGACTTCACTTCAACATGAAATCTAGAGGCTATAAGCATTTCCCCCAAGATTCATTTCGTGCAATGGCACAAGAAGATGAAATGAAGCTTCAAATACTATACGTAATGATGTACTTTGATCAATCGAAGAGGGGGGAAAATCTATTTCATTTTTTAACGAACTTGAAACAAGAACCAGAACTATGCTTGAGAATCTAGGTTCAATCCCTAGATCTCTGTTTCATTTTTTAACGAGGCTGCCACATAGATGCAAAACTATCCTCACAACTGGTTTCATTTTTTAATGAGCTTCATATTAGAAAACCATGCTCAACGATGCTCTTCTTGATCATGGCTTCCAAGAGGACAATGCTCTAGAAGGACACCATGTCAATGGACAAAACTTAGTCATGGCTTCCAAGAGATCTGCACTTGATGGAAGAAACACACTTTGGAAGGAACACATGTCTAGGGCCGCGATAGGGGTTAGGAGGTCAGGCTCTAAAATCCCCATCGAAGAGATCACCATGTCAACTACCAGATCCAAGTCATAATAAAATGAGCTTACAGTGAGAGGCTCATCTACATCGGTAGTTGAACGAATGGGAGACAATCCCACATAATTGACCTATGGTGGGGGTGATAGAGTTTGCATATAAGAACCATTGAGGTAGGTCATTAAGTTGATGGTCAAGTCAGGGCCAACAAATGAAAGTTGATCAATAGTCACAATTCTTCCATCGTGAGGGAAAGATATCACAAAAAAAAGAGTGGACATGATAGCTTTCATGGCATAGACATAATATTTCCCAAGGAGTAAATCAAAATCCAAGGGGTCTTGGACTACCATGACATCAATAAAGACAGTTTTTCCTCCCAAAGTTACATGAAATTGAGGAAGGGTCCCTAAAGGTTGATTGGTTCTTATGTTAAAAGCTAACAAATTCTAGGTAATTAATACAAGTTGAGGACAACTAAAATATTTCCAATCAATAGAGGAAAAAGTAATAGCGGACACACCTTCATCTATCAATGTCTGAGGAACATCTCGACCACAAACCTATACAATAATATTGAAAGGAAGGTGAGAGGGAAGACAAGGTCGATTTAGCGCATCCCAATAAAAAAGGATGGCCTCGTTACTTGGATGGGGTTCCATGGTGGAAGGAGGAATTCCCCCAAACACGGTAGACTCTGTATCAATGAGAAAAACGTGGGTAGTATCAGGTTTAATCTCTAGCGGGAGAGTAGGATTCATTGATGGCATGATCAGATTGACCACTTGGGTTTCACTCTCCAAGGGGAGAATGGGGTCAACGGATGGAATTATATCTACTGCTTGGGTTTCACTCTCTAATGGGAGAGTGGGATCAACCAATGACGGGATCAGATAAACCACTTTTTCAACTATTTCAACTAAGGACATGACCAAATTGACTACCTTATCAACCAGGCTGATCGACAAAAGGACTAGATTGATCATGTCATCAACTACAGGAGGGTTGAGAGTAAGTCTATGGAAAGAAGCCAGAATTTGAGGCTGGGAAACAGTCATGTATTCTAGTAGTTTCGAGGCTTCGTACATACGAGGTAAAATATGAGTTTGATGACTCCCTCCACATAACATACACGGGAACTTGACTCTACTTTTCTTCTTCCCAATGGTATCTTGACTAGTTGAGGGGAGGTCATCAACATGTTGTTCATATTATGACGACATGGGATGGCGAGGGTGTGTAGACCATGCTTCTATAACCTTGGATAGACTAGGGAAATACTTAAGAAGATGGATACCCTTACAAAGCATGCAAGGGTACTTGAGCTTACAGATTGTTTGGGTGATCTTGGCATCATCAACACTCCCAACATGATTAACAGTAACTGGTTGGTTTCCAACATGTCTGGCAGTGGTTGGAGGTTTGGATCCTTGCTTATTTTTCTTCTTCTTCTTATCCACCGGGTTACTAGCTTCAGAGCTTTCACTTGGCGAAGAATATGAAACAGAAGAAGACCTTGCAAGTGAAGAAGGCGAAGAAGATCTTAATGGTGAAGACGGTCAAGTATCAAAATGGCGTTGATGTTCTTTTGGGTAAGTGCTTACAACCGAATCACTTGTTGTATTCGGTATTACCTAAGTGGAAAGAAACCATACTGGTAATCCAATTGTGAGACCTGGAAGTCTCAAAGTAGTGATGTAAGGAGGACCAACGTTTTCGTAAGAAGGAAAAACAAAAGGCTCCTCTGGAGCAGGGGTTCCATTGTTGGTTGTTCCATATGCAATGAATATGGATCCAACCTAAGGCCTATAAGGGAAAACAAACAACACATGCTAAAAATCTAGTAAGCAATCAAGCAAACAAAAACTTCTCACAATGAACGCACTAGTTGGTGATGAAATCCAACGTCACGGGAACAATGTAAGAGGGGGATGAGATAGAGTGGGTGGAAAGTTTACATTGACGACCTACTTAATGGACTTACGCTTTGGTGCAAGCTTCCACACAATAAACGTGGATTTACCCTCCAGGGAGCCCGAATGAGTTTGGCCAACATTAATTCCAGGTACAATGAAGACTTCCACTTCACCATCACCTCATGTATTACCCTAAAGAGAAAGGCCACTAAGGTTACCAAATACAACAATGATTCTCGAGGAAACAATCGATAGTCCGATACATGCTCAAGGGTAGGGTAACTGAGCCCAAAATCGACTTGAGAAGACTTGCACGGGTTTTTTTTCTCAAGTGACCCCCAATAATACGTGCAACCACTACACCAAGACCAGGAAAGTAGGGTTAGTCACTCTACTATTCTCAATGCGACCTCATGATTGACCCTTGTTTGAGAAGGGCTTCCCAGGATAAAATGTAATAAGTGGATTTAGTGCTCCCTAGCACAAGATTCTATGTTTGTTTACATCTTTGGAAAGTTATCTTTCACACCTATTCCAAATCCCTACACCCTAAGATAATGTAGGTTTGCTACCAGAAAATATAAAATGTCTAATCAATTTTTACAAGTGATTTATCTTAAGGTTGTTGTTTACTCAAGGGTGCGAAAGTGAAACGTATGATGTTTGACTTGACTCTAAAAAAAAATGCAAAAATGATGAAATTCAAAACTTTTTCTTTTTAATGAATCCTACTTATGGGATGGAGAAGAGGTTAAAATTTCTTTTAACAAATAAAACTCAATTCCCAAAAGCCAAAATGCAATATTTCTTTCATGAAAGATGCAAAAGAAATGCTAAATCACTACACAATTGAAAAAATCATCCCCCAACGAATGCAAATCAAGCATTAACACTTTTATTTCGAAAATGAAACTAAAAGTGATAGCAAATCATTTCGAAACAAAAGCAACCCAAACTAATTTTTTTCTTTTAAAACGAACTATTCAGAAAAAGAAGTGTTCTTTCACTAAATAATTCTAAAGAAAAATAATGCTTTGTAACTAAAACACACTCAAAGCAAGAGATCAAATCTTTCAAAATAAAACAAGATGAAACAAAGAAAATAAGGATAAAATCAGATGCAAAGTTGTCAAGCAAACTGTAATCAAATCCAAAAATTCACCCCAAAACCATATCTAAGATCTGGGCGAGAAAAACCATCAAAAAATTATTTTTTCACACAATCGTTGCAGGATACTAGAATAACACAGTGTGACAAATCTAGATCGACATAGGCCAGAGAAGACTACAATGTGACGATGTTGCACTATGTCTAAAGGAAGGGTGCGTCGAACACCTAAAAAATGGAAAAATTATAAAGCATGAAGGTTTTTTCTGTGAATCAAACAAATAGTGAGTCAGACTAGATCTCTCAATAACTCAGGAAAAAAAAACTCAAGCAGAAAAGAAAGGAAACAAGACTACTAGGAAAACAATTTGTTCCCCAGTATGGTCGCCAATTTTGTTATTGGACAAATCGGTAAGTGCAGACACAAACTGATCTCCCTAGTTTCACCCGAAACTAGAACAAAACAAGACAAAATATAAAACTTTCCCTAATTTTTAATTATCAAGCATACTAACTAACAAGAGATAAATGAAATACCTTTTAAATGTAATTTTTACTCGCTAGTATCATCCTCATTCCGTTCCAAGTCTTATGGGACGTTGAACCTGTAAAAATACATAAGCCAACGAAGTGAAAACAACAATGTATACTCAACAAAAACTATGTATGTGATCGAGGAGTGATCTGGATTATTTTCAGCATGAAATGAGAGCACATATATAATAAAGAAATGTACAGAGATGTCTCGAAAAAATAATATAAAAGAAATGTATCAGATATGAAACCATAAACACAAAGATACAATAATACACAATTTTCTATTAATGAGCGAAAATGTACAAAGACTGTAAAAATACAAAGTGAAAGACTCACTAAAATGGTGGCAGCTTATCTCTAAGAAGAGATGTGATGGCTACTTGCATCTATGACAAGATGATTTTACAATGAGGCTCCAAAGTCCTTTTTATCATAAATAAAATCCAAAACCCTAACCCCAGAAGATGAAAAGCCAATAGTTTTGTGGACCCCGTTTCGGGTAATTTGGTGTATCAACTTCTTGGGGGCGTAACTTTGGCATATGAACTTTGTTTGGGGCACAT
Organism: Picea engelmannii; assembly: GCA_009831015.1. NCBI lineage: Eukaryota > Viridiplantae > Streptophyta > Pinopsida > Pinales > Pinaceae > Picea > Picea engelmannii. The sequence goes on from ML785866.1 coordinate 815,519, forward strand.
GATAGCTCGTTGGAAAGGTATCATTGAGGAGATTCATTTTGGGGGATAAATTAGATGTGTTGGCTATCATTGAGAATATTTATCCAGAAAAATATTCATTTAGGCCCTCAAAATGGCCCCGGAAGTTAAAAACTGCTAAAAATACTAAATTGCCAAAATTGCCAAAAAAAAAATTTGATCAAGTTGGAACATGTGGGTGGCTATCGATATCCACTTGGATCAATCTTCCATCCTTAGGAAGAAATGGTCTCCATTGTGTTGAGTGCCCAGGGGAGAGGGAAAAGCGTTTGTTGAATCTGCATCTTTGTGAGTTGCTTGCCTTGCTGGAGACATTGCACTGCTTGGTTTGTGGAAGGTTGTCACGAACCTATTGCTAGAGGGGTTGAATATGTTCAACCAGCTGGGCTACATGAGATGAATGTGTGCAGAAGGAATTTTTGTGCTTTGCTGCAATCTTTTCGACATGCTTTTGTTGGATAGAAGGTGCTTGGGTCGAGGCTGTAGTGGTTGTAGTATCGTTTGGTTCACCTTTTGAATAGATTCTGAAGAAGCTAAATTTTGTAGCATGAGATACTACCTTGCGACATTGTTTAGGTGGGACAATAGTTGGAGCTTCCTCTGGCATCCTGTAGAGATGACCCCCCAGAGTAATAATGACACTACAGGGTCGAGACTCATAGATAGCATGGCGCTTCCACATATATGGTTGGCCTAAGAGAACATCACAGACATATAGTGGGGAAACATCACATAATACCTCATCCTTGAAGGGATGGATGTTGTATGAAAATTATCACTACTAGATGACATGAATATCTCGTCCCTGGCGAAGCCACCCAATTTTGTATGGTTGCAGGTGTGGTGTTGTAGAGAATCCCAACTGTTTCATGACCTCTCATGAGATGAGTTTCTTATGGCTTCCTCTACCAACAATAAAATTCAGCAGGGTCCCCTTCACCTACATCTGTGAATGGAAAAGGTGCTCCCCCTCTTTAGGATCTGTTGGTTCTTCTAGTTGAATTGGTGCAGTCGCGAAAATAGGAGTGGGGTTTGCTTCGATGATCTGTCTTCTATCAATATTTTATGAATCATATTCTAAATCAGGGTTCGGCTCCTTGTCTTCGATCTCGACCACCAATGATTGTTTTGAGTGACATTCATATGTGTTGTGCCAGGGGATTTTTTGGAAATCGCACCATTTTCTGGCGTCCTTCTTCGTCTTTTCGTGGCCCTTCTTTTCCTGTTGCTTGGACTAGTTTTTGGGAGACTGTTTGTTGGGGTTATCTTTATCATAATTTGGTTGTTGCAGATTTGCAGGCCTGAACTCCTGTTTGTTCTAGTTCTTAAATTTCTGCTCAATTTTAACAACATATCGATAAGCAGCATCGAGTGATGAGATGTATATAAAATCCATTTCAGTTTGGATGTATTTGTGTAGAGCCCCACGATATTTTAGAACCAAATGTCATTAGACATCTTTGATACACAACTTGGTGTGAAAGGTATGGAAGTTATTGGTGAACTTTGGATCTTCTTGACCCCTCTCTTGCCGCAGTCTGGTCCATCTCATGTACTCGTCCTCATAATTTCCAACAGTATAATATTGTTCCTTTACCACATCCACAAAAAAATCCCAAGTGGGATCGGCCCCATATATTCCAGAATCCTCTGTGGAAATTTTCTTCCAATAAGTTTCCCACCAATGTTTGACATGGGGGAGAGCCTTAAGGAGTGTGAAGGTGATATTTTCCCTGTCAGATAAATTATGAACATAGAAATAACCTTCTAGCAAATTTAACCATTTATCTAGGGCATCCACATCTATCTAACCTTCAAATACGAGAATATCAAAATTAACATGTACCTTGAAAGGAGAGGTTCTTCCAAAGTGGTTGTTTTATGAATATGCACCTATTTCTATCGGCAGGTGTTGAAGGATGTGGGAAAATTTCTCCACCATTTCGTCCCTATGTCGCATGAGAGATTGCTTAAGAAACTGATTGATAGAATCGTCTTCTCCGTCATTTTTATTTTCTTTCACCATGGAGGGTTTCTTGGGCATGTGAGAGAAATTTTATTCAAGAGATACAAGCTCGAGACCAAACTTGCTATGCTTAGACCTCATCGGGGACATGCACTGAAAAAAATGATCAAAAGCAGCCTGCTCTGATACCACTAATCCAGATTATTTTCGGCACAAAATGAGAGCAAAGATATAATAAACCAATGTACAGAGATATCTAGGATATCAAATAATATAAAATAAATGTATCAAAGATGAAACCATAAACACAGAGATACATTAATACACATTTTTCTATTAATGAGTGAAAATGTACAAAGACTATAAAAATACAAAGTGAAAGACTTGCTAGAATGGCGACAACTTATCTCTGAGAAGAGATGTGATGGCTACTTGCATTCGTGAGAAGATGATTTTACAATGAGGCCCCAAATGAATTTTTATCATAAATAAAATCCAAAACCCTAACCCAGAAGATGAAAAGCCAACAGTTTTGTGGACCCTGTTTCAGGTAGTTTGTTGTATCAACTTCCCAGGGGCGTAACTTTCGCATACAATCTCCGTTTGGGGGGCATGATAGCTCGTTGGAAAGGTATCTTCGAGGAGAATAATTTTTGGGGCTCAATTAGAGACTTCATATATAATTGAGAATATTTATCCCATAAAACCTTCATTTAGGCCCTCAAAATGGCCCCGGAAGTTAAAAATGCTAAAAATAGTAAATTGCCAAAATTGCCAGAAAATTGTTTTGAGCGAGTTGGAACAAGTGGGTGGCCACCAATATCCACCTGGATCAAGGATTCATACAATAAAATAGGAATTTTTTTATGGGAAATAAATATATCACTGTATTAGAAATATGAAAAGGAGAATACAATCGATGCCTTGATGTTGTAAGGTCCCTTCCAACAATTCCTTGCTTCACACATTCTTTTGCTCCATGAATTATAAGACTGTAGATTTGAAATTCACTCACAATATCAACTTGGAAAAGTTAAACTCAAATCCAACATAGGCCCAAACACTCCAAACTCTTGGCTAGACTAATATCTCATTAGCTAAATCATTGCGACTAAGCTAAAGCTCCAAAAATTCTCTAACCATTCCAAAAGATAACTATATTTCCCCATGAGAAATATTCTCATTTTATAAGATGAAAAGGATGTGGTGAGGATGTTAGGATGATCCCACTAGAACAAGGATGTGACTCATATCCAAATGGATCGGATTCCACCTCACCCTCAAAGATTTTATTCTGGAAACGTTGAGAAGATGCTCTTTTTCTTCGTAAGAAAGATCGTCGCAACCTTAACATTGACCAAGATGCGACAATTTCACAAGCCACTGTGGTGCAACCTGCATCGATCCTAAATCATCGCCCCCTTAACACTAAGCATGGTGCGATGATCCCTTTTTATAAGGTTTTTACAAAGGAAAAGATAATTTTAATTTTTCTGGGAAAATGTGTCTTTATTTTTCTTCAAGGATTCAGGCCATTGATCCTTCTAAAGACAATGGATAGGTGTACATCATTAACAATCATAAGGGTGATGAAAATAATGTGTAAAACCAAGAAATTATTAAGTACTTTGAGAGCCCCATATGATAGATGAACACAACACTACCCAGAGGTTGATACATTGTTGAGGAACTAGTTAAATTGGGGGCAAGATCAAACCTTTAATAACTTAGCAAATATTTTCCAGAGGCTGTTGAAATCTTAGAAAATGTTACCCAGTCATTATTCACTTGCAAATTCCCTATTTGTTTTTCATTAGAAAATTACTTCTGGGACCAATTTTCTTGAGACCATCCAAGTTTGAAGCATCAATATCGTGACCAGAATGTCAAAGATTCAATTTCTTCTCATTAGATATTTTGTCACAAGTATTAAATGGAAGAATAATAACTAAACCCTCATCTTTAATCATTGATCTCACATTATCATAATTATATCACTTGCAAATAGTGGAAAACATTTTTGATAACCGTACATAATAGCCAAGATTATGAGGATCTAACTCAATAAGGTGTCCATAAACACATTCTATGAGTTTTATTTTATGATGAATTCTATAGACCCTAAGCAATGCACCCAACACACAAGTATTAGGTCAATGTAATCAAATTATTTATGTCCTTCCTCCACTACACCTAACATAACTTAAACCATAATACATATTCCTTCATAGATAACTCTCTCTACAGGCCTAATGATGATTGTTTGGATCAAAAAAGAATGTGTTACACTTGTGATGTGTAGTGCAATTTGATGGACTAATTTTTTTTGTAGGATATCCTTTCATAGGGAAGAGTGCTCTCTATATTTGGTGATTAACCCCTAGAATATGCCATAATAAAACTCTAAACAACCATTAAGAAGGATGTTTCTTTAAACTATGGACTTTGACCCCTGTAGGATATTGCATCTTGTAGCATCTTTGGGTGTTTTGAGAACCTATGATGACCCCAAAGAGAAAGATCCAATTTGTTGCACAGTATAATTTTTGCAATTGGATAAGGTGGATCAAAGAAATTGGGCTTTAATTTCCTCAAGAATGGCGCTACTACAAGTCTCCAGAATGCTCTTAAAATTTGCTCATATGTTGATTTGTAGGCTAGAAATAAAAATAAAGGGACAAGACAGACCTGAAAGGCGCAGAAGATAATTTTTCCACATAATGAACAACAAAAATCACCTCATACTCACATATAAATACTAGTAATCATGGGTTGACTCTATAACATTTCCCAACACAGGTCATCCATAAAATTAGTTGGCATGGGTTAGTCTTTCTGAATTTCTTTTTATTTTTAGTCTTGTAAAAAGCACCTTCAGTGAGAGTCTAATAAGCCTTCAAATGGGATTCCAAAAGGATTTTGATGGCTGGAACCCATGTATAATATCCTCTTTGTGACTATTACTGGAATAGAAACCATCTCAACCAAGGAAAACCCCAATACCATGCCTCCATTCATGTTCCCTCAAGGAGTATACAATGTCTTCTCAAAGTTCCTTCAATATTTCAAAATGTGCTCATAGTTTATGCAAGGAAAAAACTCCTCAATGACTTATGTGTTTGGCTCAAGATCAATGAAAAAGTTCTTTGCTCCTCTACACTTACATTATAAAACATGTAAGAGTCACTGTTTCAGATATGAAATGATTCCAATGCATTAGCATAATGTGTAGTAAATGTACATAGTATTCCTTTAAGAGTTGTTTGTGACCTAATGGGGCATTTGATTATCCTCATGTTGAAGAATGATTGTAACATCATCACAGGTTCCTATTTGACTTTCACCTTCCATCAATATCTTATGATTTATAGCAGCTAGAAACAACACAAACATAAGAATTACATGGGTGTCATAAGTCTTACAAAGATCGTGTTGCTTCTTTTTGTTCCCCTTTCTCTCGTCCTTGGCATATTTGGATATGTATGTTACCAAAACATTGAGTCTGATTTCCAAGTCTGGAGTAACAAAACATTACTTGGAAAACCAATATCTACAATTCAAATCAAAACTAGCTGCTAGAACATCTACATAACACTCCATAGAACTATTTAGATATGTTTTATTCATAGACATGAAAATGAGCATTTTTATTTGTCTCATGGAGAAATTGATTGTGCATACTAATTTCTAGTTTCTCATAAAAATGAAGAAATAATTGCCACTTCTTTTTACCTCCATCTCAATGATCTTCACATCGGTGTTGTAGTTTTTGCATGACCTATGGAACTTATAACATACTCAATAGCTACGGAAGTGAGACCTCCAATCCGCCTTGTAACTTACACCATCCTCCTCTGTTTGGATCCTTCTAGCAGTTCTGTGACAATAGATCTTAAAATTGAATAACCAACAAGACTCATGAAATTCATGACATCAAGCATTTGAGATACAACAACAACTTCCATATGTAGGAATTCAATACTAAACATGCTATAAATGCACCTTCACGAGGAACACACACGTGATGATAATGTTTCCACCCAATCCATCCATAAACAGATTTGAAAAAGTGAATAAATTCACCACTCTTAGTACTGTCAGATCAACTAACCTATAAAATTCAAATATCATCACAACAAACCATGGAAAATAGTCTAATCATCTTCATCAATTAATATGATATCACCCTTGTAAATTTGTTATCTATCCTCAGACAAAATAGTGGATAACAATAACATTTGTTAGAAAACATAGTAGAGTTTTGTAAAAGGAATATATATGTAACATAAATTAACAACCAAAAAGTAAATTTGCATTCAAATAATCAGTGATATGGGGAGATATATATGACAAATTCTATTAGAAAAATTCTCTCTACAACTTATACAAAGAATAGAGTAGACCACAAAGGACATCCCACCTCAAAATACTAAATATACAAATATTTATGATAATAAATAATTTATTTTTCCAAGTGAAAAATGAAAGCAAAGTGCAAAAATAGTACATGTTCCCGAGGAATGGGTTCAAATCATAAAAATGGAGAAAATTTTATCTAGAATACTAAAACAGAAGAACGAAGCATCCATGAATTCAAATGTAATGATGAGAAACAAACCCTAACTATGAAGAAGGCCAAGAGTAAGACAAGGAAAGGATAAGGCAAGGCCAAGGTGGTATAGAAAAAGACACATGTGATAGATATGACTATCATTTACACCTATTTTGCTATAAAATTGAATAAACTCACTAGACAAACAAATAAGTTATCTCTATTAAGTGAAATTATAGAAATTCAAAGTTAACTAATGAAATATAAAGAATGGATGTATCCATTCCCATTGGATATTAAACCATAAACAACTAGATCTGATGATACCTCACCTACATATAATAAGGAAGAAAATTATTGAATAATCCAACAAACTAAATTTGGGCTAAAATTGTTAATGTGAGGGCTTATATGGCAGCATGGAGAGAAAGTGATGAACCATTCTACAGAGAGTATGTACCAAAGTATCTAGCCAATCTATTTGATATCAATAAGACAAATCATATATGACAATAGTTGTTGAATAATTATGATCTAAGAGAGCTTAAATCATTTTGGAGTCCTCATCTCAAAGTCCTAGGATAGTTGAAGACTAATGTAGTGCAATTGGAAATACAAAAGCATGTATTATAGGAGGAGTTGAATGTTGAATTAAGTTAGCTAAGTAGTCCAATACCTTTATTTGAAAACAATCCAATAGGTGTGGAGAATCTCATCTAGTTTAGTTTTAGTGTCTTCAAGTTCTTCCCACCTTAGGGATTCATTATGATATCCAATTGATTCAAGAATTTCCTTATTTTTTAATCTAATCATGTTTTAGGTGCTTCCCTCCCATCAATACCCTCTATATTTCCAATGGTGAATACCTCTACTAGGTGGTGATTTCATAAAAGTTTGTTTGGTTTATAGGGAAACCTTAATCCCTTACCCAACATCCCTCCTAAGAGGATTACCATATTTATGGGTTATGTCCTAATTACTCTCAAGCACAATTTGGTTGAGATTGCAAGTCTTTTCAATGCAAGTACATTGTTGTAGAATATGATGTCTAGCTATGTATCTTTTTATTTAGGCTTTGCATAATGCAATGCATGAATGGTTTTACCTTTGTGATAGACCCATGACTAGGAATGAAGATGAGTTTTATAGATACATAGTGTTTATTGTTGAGGGATATCTCTTGCAACATATACACATCTTTTGGAAGTTCAAAGAGTGCTCAAGGGTAACAATCAATTTTGTTAAAAGGCTATTAGTCTTGCCTAAAATCCCGCCAAAACAAATGTCAAGCCTTGAATGCTAAAATAAAATATGTACAGATGACATTTCCATTGTCTGAAACTATTTGTTGGGTATGGAATCTTGAGAGGGTTTATATTAAGAATTTACACATCACAATACTTTCAAGGATTAATAGGTTGAATGCCTCAGTGAAAAATGAGAAAAGTGGAAGTCAACACCACTTGTTGTTATCTCTTTGAAGATTTTTGGTGAGGACAGTTAACATATCCCCATAACATGTTAAAAAAAAAATTAATGATGAGGATGTAGCATCCCATAGGAAGTTAATTAGGCATTATCCCAACTATTCCCAGTGCTTAAAACGCAGAAGAGGAAAACATGTCGGCCTTGTTTTCTTGAATATCAATGAAGGAAGAATATTCCAATGCATGTTATTAACATATATATCATCAAGTGGGTGATTTTTGGGTTGTTCTAGAGTTTTTTATGAGCACATGACCTGAATAAATGACATGCGGAAGAAACCAACATAGGATTACAATTAGAACTAATTGTTGTAATATTATAGCAGCACTCAAGCATCAGGGAAATTCCATCATATTTTGAAATATGATATAACAGAACAACAATAGAGGATACTCCATAAATCTCAACAATAGACTCTAATTGTTCATCAATTGAGGTTTTAATTGAATCACATAACCTACACTTAGTTTTTTCTGGCACACTATTTGTTAAATAGCTGAATTTTCCATTAGGTGCACCATCCAGATACAACACTTCTACTTCCTATTTTGCATAAATATATAGTTCAATGTAGCAAGTCCCATTCACAAGGATTTTAGGCTAGATAACTGAAATCAAAATCCTCTCCTTGGAATATATTCCATAGTCATTCATCATGTTGTTTAGTCGCCTGATGTCTATCACCTGCACAAACTTGAGGAAATTACAATCAATAAAAAGTATTTAAAGAAAAAAACATATTTGTAGCTTTAGCTTCCAAACACATCTTCCAAAGACACTCTTTCAAATACATAAAATAATTATAAAAATATGAGTTAGCAAACAAAATAATACAAATACAGAAACATCAATTCAATACTAAGGCAAAGTTCAAAATTTGTTAGAGTATTGGTGGGATTAATACAGGGCATATGAACCCATTTCCAAGACATATTAGGTGTGGGTGGTAAGTGAATGCAATGGAAACAACCTAAATATAAAATGACACAATTAATTGGCATTCCATATTCATCCTCCAATGTCTTCATTGTTCATCCCATTTATCCTCAATGGGTCACAATAGGTCCTAGGATGATTGGAAAACAATGGAACATGGTATTTCTGGGTTGGATTTGGTAGGGACCTCCTTCCAACAGATAATAATTTTTGGATGATTATAAGGAAAAAGTGTAATACTTGTATTCAATGCATCAATTGACACCCAAAGGGTCGGTAATTGGATACACAAGTTGAACATATATTTCAAATTTAAATCAACCTGTCCAAGTAAATGTCAATAAGAATTGAATTGCATCACTGGAACTTAATCATATTGCATCCATTATTGGTATTAGTAACATTGTATGGTGTTTCATGAATAACTCCTACAAAATTGTAACAATCCATGTGAAACTATTCCAAAAGGTGGATGTAAAGACAATTGTTAAGTAATTTTCCAGAGAGGGAAAAAAAATACTTGCAACAGCACCAATGTTATCATACAACTTCATTCCATTCATATACATAACAATAATTTTAGGTGCATCCTAAATTGAAGGTGATTACTTGAAAACAAAAATAAATCAAGCATAAGACACCATACATATTTATTGAAGTTTATTGTAGACAAACAAAAATAAGTCAAGAAGAAGACATGTTGCAGATTGTTTCAGGAAAATATTTGTTCTCATAAATGCAGAAGAAAGGGGATCTGGTATTTGGTGCACAACCAACTCACTATCTCAAAATATCATGAAATCACCAAGAAATTAAACCCCTAAAATCAGATGACTAAAAAGCAAAGGAGGTGATCACATATACTTTGTGGGTTGCATAATCCTTTTGGTCCTTGTATTGAAATGCAAGGGATAAAATGAAAACATAGAAAATATGTATATGAGTAGACTAAATTTAGAGATTCGCTGAAATAAAGACAAGAAAGGTGAATGATCATAATGACAACTACTATCAGCCTGAAATTAAAATAAATTGAAAGGTCGGTTAGGAAAATCACTCCAAATCCAAGTTGAGATGAGTTATTTCACTTCAAGAGAATACTATATTTTTTTGACACATTCTGAACTGACCAACAGGCTAGAAACCAATGCTCCACCAAGTTTCCAGTGCATGGGGATGCAGGGATGCAAAGATGGGTACCTAGTATAGAGACCACCCAAAATTTCATGGAACAACAGGGTACATAAAATGTATACCCTAACATAGGGGAACCCACCCCAAATATAGAAAAACATAATAGATAGGATTATGATTTATTTTTTATCAATCGTTAGTGATTAATAACAAAAAATGAATCAAAAATAGGTTACATGTGAAAAAACATACCTAAATTATCATTTGTAAAAGAAACAACATCCCACGGGCTTGCAACATACCATCTCCAACAATTTGTAGGTTGATTTTATGGACATCAACAAAAACGTAATTTTCCAGAGAGACTATTCCGAGTGTCTTCACCAATTCACGGATATTGAATCTTGTTTCATATTGTTTACAAATTCATCACCCTCTTCCCTACTGATTTGATTTGAAAAAAATATACATTTTCGTGCCCATTTACATATACATGGGTGAAACCGATCCTAGAAATACTTGATTCGAGCAGATATGGGTGAAATATTTTCCCTAAATCCTTGATTCCGGGTTATGCAGGGCGATCCACTCACCAAAAAAACTGGATTCCAAAAAATCAAGGCGAAATGGAAATTTTGTCATGAAATCGAGATGGCGAACTCTCTTTGCACTCGATTTTATTATTTTCTTTATGGGATGAACAATCTATCGTTTATATAGTTTGGTTTAATATTTGGGATAAAATTTTAAATTTTCTTAAAATCTACTTTAACAAAAATTTGCCCCTTAAAAAAATTAAACCTTTAAATTTCGCCCATGAGCGAAATTTCTCCCCTAAAATAATCTATGAAACAAATACAATGGACCCTGCACAAGTAGTAAGCTCCTATCAAGCTTTGCTATAAGGGTCCAAGAAGAATGTGCCCAAGCAAGTGTGCCCTCTCTCCTTTGTTTCCTCTTCCATTGAACTGATGCACCCTTGATACTCCTTTGACCGATGAAGAAAACCCTACATATAAACAAGCAGTTGTATGTTTCCTCAAGACTGAATCTCTCGTATTTGTAATAGCTCAAGAACTGATAGTTCCTACTAAGATTTCACCCTCCACCAAGAAATAACTCTCTCCACAAAATAATGAGGGTCTAAACCTCCATGCTCCCTCCATGAATGTAGGCGCCCAAGATTCCCTCACACAATTCTTCCATTCTGCTCTCCAAACTCTCCAAGTGAACAAATGAGTGAATGATCCTCCAAGTTCCCTATGCAACCCTCTTGAACCATCTATAAGGAAACCTAAAAATGAATGGCCTAGATCACTACAAGACACGTCTAATCAATGGGTGAGATCATCTCAAAATAATCTCTCTTAGAAACCCACTTTGAGTTAAGTTTCCTAAGTTCACTTGATGTCCCTCAATTCACCCACTTAGTGAATTAATTGTCACATTTTCCTTAAGTGACAAATTCCACCTTTTTAAGTTAGGATAAATTTAATGTGGAATTAGACATAGAGTACAAAGTACATAGTCACAAATATTTCCCTCTTATGGTTAGAGACTCACAACCACAAGGGGACCACTTCCCAAGGTACACCAAAACTCAACACAAATATGTTGTCTCTTGGATGTGCTCTCTTCCATCAATATAAACCCGGGAAACACAAAGGTAGCAATCAATTATCTAAGACTTTGTTGCAATTAAAAAATAGGGGATATGTCAACGCATAAACATATGATGAGAAGAGTTGCAATAGATAAATAAGGCCCAAATTTTAGTAATGGATATAATGAGAAATAAGTACTTGGGTACATAGAATTTAATGTTTTGTATGTTGGGGTGTGCATAATTAGATCTAAATAAATTTAAATCCGACAATGAAAACCCAACATACAGAGAATTCTCTAGTGTTTGTCCCCCCCCCGGCAAAAAAAATGCATTTTCATTGTAAGTTGTCTCTCTTAATCAAGTTATAGTCTCGAAGTAGTTCATAGATTAAAATTATTTCTTTTGTATTGATAGTCAACTTTAATAACATGCATAAGAAGTTTATTGTCAAGGATTGCAATTTTTCTTCTTATGTAAAATACCGACACTTTAAATTTAAATAAAACTACATATTCCTTCTTATTTAATATCAAGCTTGTTAGGTTTCCACTCTTTAAATGGTTGTGTGCAGAGCAAGCTAATACTTCATAATTCATTCACTTATATTCCATTAATGACAAAGTGAAAAAATAATGTAAAGTATGCTTGTTAAAAATACAAATAATTGTGCATTACATTAATCCATGAAAACTTCTATAGGAAACTTGAACATAACAATTGATTATTAGGACAAGAAGACTCGTTTATTTATTTATCATAAATTATGCACCAAAATTTTATTGGATATACAAAGCACAAGGATCGGTGTAAATATAGTGAATTTGGAACATTAAAGTGCATGTGATGACATGCAATCAAACTATGACATACTTTTTAAAACATCGAATTATGAAATATATTATTTAAAACATTTGATCAATAACCATATTTCATAATTACCACCATATTTATGCCATGAATAAAATGAAACATCAATGTTGTAGCATGTCGAGTATATCAACATGAAATGAAATGGAAATTTCAACTATAACCCAATGGAATGTCAAAGTAATGTACCAACAAATTTAAAACATATATTCTTTGTCTTTTTAGGTATGGCAACCCACCTAACTATTTCACCCTTTTGTACTAAAGGAAATATGCTATATAATTTACTTGCAAACTTCTAATAAATAAGCTAAAGTTAAATTAACATGGATAAATCCTTGTGATAAAATGTATTGATGATGTCAACTAAAAATATTTCGTTCAACGAATCTTCAAGGTTTTGCAAATGCCAAAGCAATTCTTCTTTGTTTCTTTATGTTATCCTTCTCGAGATGTGTAACAATATCATAAATGTGAAAAAATATTAACATGAATCAATATCAATCAATATCACATCTAAAGTCAAATTTAAAAATTCTTACCAGCCCTTAAGAACCATTACACAATAACACATAACCTTATACATAGTTGGCATAATAAGGTACATCTCTTAGTCATTTTGATTTTGATGCAGTACTAGTTGGATTGATTTGTTTTTGAGGGTTTTACAACTTCTTAATTGTGATGTTTGCACTTTATGATTTATCTAAACTAACAAATAAATACAATGCCAACAATGTGTAACAAAATATTTCATTGATAATGACAATCCAACTACACTGCACTCGGTAAACAATTTGGTTTCAATTTGTTTGATTTTTTTTTTCGCTAGTTTGAAGTATAACCTACAACATTCATTAAATATGTTTGAAACGTAGTATATTAATTCATGCTACAACAAAGTGAACGGTTTTCATAAGGTTTCCATCAAATTCTATCATGTATGAAAGTATGGGATTGACATTTTTCATCATGAGAAGAAGCTTGCACCATTCAAAAGTAATTTAGTTATGTTGTTATTAAGGAAGCTTGCACATTTACAAAAACAACGGTATGAGAGCACAACATTATAGTGACAACCATTCAACATTAAAATGAAGTATATCAAAAGTTCAACAAAGACCATCTATTAGTGAGGTTTCAAACCATTTATTCTTAAGTAATAGTAAAATGTACAGCTGGCCATCAAAAGAAAAAGGAATAAGCGATATTTCTAAAGGAATATGAATAGAAACAATGACGCCAGAAGAGTGTCAACTTACCTAAGCCATGTAGTGGCCAAACAAGAAAACATTAGAATGACACATATAAAATCATAAGGTTTGTTTTTTTTCAAAAAAAAATCTGAACTTGTGACAGTTTTGTTTTTCCTAATACCTCGCACATCTTTACACCATACGATGAGCATTCGCACATCTTTACACCATACGATGAGCATTGCAACTCATTTTTAGATCGTTCACAGGGTATTTTACTTCAACCATCTCTATAAATGGGATCGATACTATATCTAATTAAATGCTATCATGAGGGTTTGAAAAAAATGAAGTTAAAATGCCCCTCTAATTATGATTTCATTAACATTTTTTTTATGGTTATAAAAATTAATCATAAAGATACACTAGAAATTTATAAATTTAATGGTTTCATATTATGTGAAAAAACAAAAAAGTATTGTATAACTAAATCATGGATACATTTGATCTGGGTAGCCATGTTCGGTTGATGTATTCTTATATGATGGCATAACTCATGAATGAGAATATATATACTATCAACTAATGTGAATATAAATTCGTAGGATGACCCAAACAAATTTTACTAGCTAACTAAGCACAATATTGAACATTTATAACCACTTCAGAAATTCCAATGTAATTTTCATAAGGGGAAAAAACTAGTAGATTCGAGACCCATTATTAATAAAGTAAAAATACAGTCGTTCTCTAGGTCCTTGGTCAGTTCAAAATCAAAATGTGAATAAAGAACTTAGGCACTTAATGTTACTAACCTAAAAGGACATCATGTATTCTTATATGGAAAAATATTTAATACAACCTATTTCCAAGGACAGATCTTTCATCCAGATAACAAGATAAATAACAAAGTCTTGACGGCAAGTAACCACATTAATGTAGCAGTAAAAATTAAGAATAAGCTAGTATCAGAACTTACCTGTGGAATTTTTTGATCAAGGAGGATCCGAGAGTGCTCATAGAGGTCTAGAAAGATCTGGAGCATCCATAGAGGTCCAAAATGGTTCAATAATGCTCAAAATTTTACCATCCCAAATTCTCTTGAAAACACCATCAATGTGTAGAGCTTGGCGATATATTTTCAACAGTGCAAATTTCACCTTGAACGAAGTTTGTATGCAAAAGTTATGAGCAACCAAAGTTCAGTCAAACCTAATAGAAAGTCAAAGGTAAAAGTCAAAGATGATGTCAGCGTGACATGTGATGACATCAGTAGCGTGACATGTGTTACCACTACAAGGGTGACACATGGCACATGATTATTGGTAGCTGATTGAGAAAGGTACCATTCAAGTGGCCCAATTACAAGTTGATAAGTGGCAAGGTTGAGCCAATGAGAGGCCACCATGTGGTGACCTCCCATTGGATTATAATGGTTAGAGTTATGTAAAATATATGGAGTCGATGGAGGTCGAACCCCCGACCTTCATAACTTCCCAAAGAATTAACATATCCCCCACTACCAATGCTCCATACAAGGAGACTCAATATATCAATGGCAAGTAATATATTTGAATTATTGTTAAATTTCAATTTGGTGGCTAAAGGGTTGAGGGCTTAATCCCTTGACCCTAGCCCATGGTTATCAAGCTATTGCATACGACCAAAACCACAGTTGGCACAGAGTTTAGCATGTTCCACCATAACCATATTATATATGGTTGTAACCATATAAAAACAAACCACATAATATGCCAAGGGTCGTGGAGAATAAAACCCTTGACCTACCACTTTATATGCCATAGTTCTAACCAATAAACCATACATATCGTTTGTTAAAACAAACCAACTAACCTATAGTTAAATACTACCATGAAATTTGGGATTTGGTTAAGGGTCTGCGCCTTATTTAGTTGACACATGAACTGAGGCTAGGACACCATTAATGTAAAGTTTAGTCTCGTAATGTGTTCCCAAGGGTAACAAAGTTGTGAGGATACACTGTAAAGCATGCCAAATGGTACCTTGATGAAATTTCAAGAATTTTATACTCATTTTGCATGATTTTTCTCTAGGAATCCAACGGTGCACTTCATTTTTGCATTTCAGCAACATGTAAAAAGGTCATTGTAAAACAAAAGTATTTGAGCATTAATAAAAGAAGGTCTCTATTGGAAGTGGACATGGAGAGGTATCCCAAATTGGGTGAACTCTGCTTTTTCCAACTTGTGTATGTGATTTCATTGTTGTTTTTGTAAATGTGTTGAACCTACATGGGATAGATCTAGTTAGAAAATAATACACACATTTACAAAGAGAAATTGAGAAAGAAGAAGAAGGAGAGAAAGAATGGAAATAATTCACATTAACTGTATTCCACACATAAAGAGTGAATAATTTACAATAGATATAGGATACATGAGTAACTAATAAGCCATAGTGGTGGTCTAGATTGATCTGGACACACACCAACAATTACAAGAGTAAACTGCCACCTAGCCTAGTCTCTCAGACAATTACGGGAGTGAACTSCCACCTAGCTGAGTTAACTAGTCAACTAGTCTTCAGTTAACTAACTGAACAAAGAGTAGCGAGTTGGCGATGATCCCAATGTTGCATGGTGGAAAAACCAATGCAACATCTAAACTGAACTCAACTATTCAAACTGAACTGTCAACTGAAAGAGAATATTCTCCAGGTGGAATATTCTCCCCTAAAATATAGGAGACTGGATAATGACTAATTATGACTAATAAACAAGGAATAACCTTAGGAAAAATAAATCCTAGGTGTGTGTGAAGTAACTCTAACACCCCCCCTAAACATCACTATGGTGAAAATAAGAATGGGTCCCAGCTATGAGGCCATGTTAGGTACCCAAATACAAAAGATACACTGAACTAAACGAGGAAAGAGGGAAAACCTCACGGGAACAAAACCCCCCCTCAAATTACAATGCATAAAATAAAAAAAATGATAAGGAACAAAAGTCAGTTGCTAAGCAACCATGTCCTTCACTCGAAGAAGACCTTGAAACTGTGCAAGTTTGTGTTCTTTGAAGATTTTGGTGAAGATGTAGATGTCTTCACAGATCTGATGAAGTATATGCATCATTGATATTTCCACACATATCCACTTTATCTTCTTTTAATGAATAATATCCAAATAAATTTCGGATGAAATTTTGAAAACCGTACGACCGTTTCTGGAAAATGCTGAAATTTTGTTGATTTTGAAACGATCATAACTTCACTTCCTGGACTCCATTTCAGACGATTTTTTTTTGAAATTGGATATTTTCCCGAGAGGAATTCAAATATTCAATTTGTTTCTGTAAATTGTTCTCAGAAAATATCAGAATGGCATCTGTTGTGTGCAATTCTCTTTTTTTCTCCTGACATGCATGCATGGTGCATGCAAAAGTGTCTGCATGTGAATCTTGAGATGCATGCCATATATCTTCCATGTGAATTTCAGAAAATAAATATGAAATGGAGTAGACATCATCTTCAATTAATGAAATACAAATTTCTTCAAAAACTTTTGTAGAAGACTCTTCATAATAAGAGACTTGATCTTCTGATGGCTTCTCTTTTGGCTCTATCTGTTCGACCTCTTGCATGAAATCTTCACAATATTCTTTATTCCCAAATAGAACCTCCAATCTGGTCCATAATTTATTTGGAGTTGATCCTTGTGATTCTTCATATACTTGATGAAAAAGTTCGGGAGAAACAGACATGTCGATACTTCCTATGGCCATATCTTGTCTATTGAGAAAGTCATTTTTCTCATCGACAGAATCAGGCTCTACTTCCATTTCCATAGTTATTTGGTACAAGCCTCTGCATCTAAGATGAAGCAGAATTTTTTTCTTCCATTCCAAATAGTTATGAGGCATGAGAAGTATTTCCARCGAATAATCCATCTTTTTGTTGTCTTCAATATTTTGTACCTGCAAAAAATGATTTGGTGTAGCTTTTGCTTAGCAATTTGTCAGCTCTGATGCCATGTAAATGTGTTGAACCTGCACAGAATAGATCTAGCTAGAAAATAACACACACATTTGCAGAGAGAAATTGAGAAAGAAGAAGAAAGAGAGAAAGAATGGAAAGAATTCGCATTAACTGTATTCCACACATAAAGAGTGAATCATTTACAATAGATATAGGATACATGAGTAACTAATAAGCCATAGTGGTGGTCTAGATTGATCTAGACACACACCAACAGTTACAAGAGTAAACTGCCACCTAGTCTAGTCTCTTAGGCAGTTACCGGAGTGAACTGCCACCTAGATGAGTTAACTAGTCAACTAGTCTTCAGTTATCTGACTAAACGAAGATTAGTGAGTTGGTGATGATCCCAATGTTGCATGGTGACAAAACCAATGCAACATCTAAACTCAACTCAACTAGTCAAATTGAACTGTCAACTGAAAGACAATATTCTCCAGGTGGAATATTCTCCCCTAAAATATAGGAGACTGGATAATGACTAATTATGACTAATAAACAAGGAATAACCTTAGGAAAAATAAATCCTAGGTGTGTGTGAAGTAACTCCAACATTTTTTCATTTCAAGCTCAATTATTTTGCAAGTTTTTTTACCATTAAAGTGGTTTTGGTTAGATAAGTTCTTCACATGTAATTTTCATACAGTCAAGCGATCATTTGGTTATATAAGTTATTCACATGTAATTTGCATACAATCAAGCGATAGTTTCTTCACATCTAGGCTCCAAACCCATTCATCACACCCTTTCATTATAATTGTACCCTTTGTCTCCTATATATACACCAAGGAGAGCTAGTCTTAGGAGAATCTTTACTCAAATCATATTGTGTTCTGAAGTGGATATATTCTCAAGGAGGTTTCCCCCCTCGAAGTGCACTGTAATTTATTGATTTCTTGTCATTTTTAAGGCGTTGAATCATAACAAAAAGGAGACCATCATCCACATAGATCATTATCTTCTCCAATATTTGCAGGGCCAAAGTAAGTTACGAAAAGACATGAACTACAAATGAATGGGTTCTTACAATGGTTTATTTAGTCATAGAATGGAATAAGGGTTTCACAAACAAGTTGAAAAACATGCTTTCATGGCCACCTACATCCAATATTGTATCTTTGGGAACTCTGATGTGCATGGAGCATTTTACCCATGATACATACAAAGAGTTATACATATAATATGGGGACTTCAAGGAGGTATTTTATCAACTATAGGACCAAATTCATATAGAATAAGGTGACAACAAGGATGAATATCATTTCCATAATGGTCTACTCTACAAGCTCGAAAATATTTTTGTTACTAAAAGTGAATGATTGCATCTTATCAGAGAGGCTCACACCTCCAAAGTTGTAAGGCATTTTGGTGTTGGGAAGATAGTTTCCAACTTACAAAGGTATTTGTACTAGCTGATAATGCAAGAAGATGTAGCATGGTATATTAGAGGATGTATAATTTGTTGTACCAACAATCCCAGTAATAGGAAGCAAGGTCTATATAACATCCCTTATCGATACCCACTAGACCTTAGGAATGCATTTCCATGGATTTTGTGGGTGGTTTACCAACCATGAAGTAGGGACATGACTATTTATTTTTGGTATTTGATAGGTTCAATAAAATGTGCATTCTCATTCCTTGTAAAAAGACCATGAAGGGATAGTAGGCAACAAAATTATTCTTTGAATAGGTCTGGGTGCACTTTGGGATACCAAGGAGCATCATCTCAGACAAAGACACCATATTTCTCAGTTCCTTCTAGAATACATTGTGGGAGAAGATGGACATCAAGCTCAAGAGGTATACAACATTTCATCCACAGATAGATGGAAAAACATAAAAGTAGTCAATAAGACTTTGGTGTATTTTTTGAGGGGTTACAATAAAAAGAATTTGAAGACCTAGAATGAAAATATGATCTATATACAACACTCTTATAATAGATTAGTCCACACTTCTACTAGTAAGTCACCTTTTGAAACTTACTTTGGATATTTTCCACCTTCACCCTTAGATTTTGTATATGGATTGCAAGGAGGAGTGAGGGAGGACCTCACAGGAGATGCATTAAAAGTAGAAAAAAAATGTTGAGAATATCAAGAAGATCCATTTTCAATTACAAGAGACGTTGAAGCAGTCACAAGAAAAGTACAAGGCTAGAGATGAATAACAAAAAATAGAGAGAATATTTAGAGTGGGAGACAGAGTATGGTTACAACTGAATAAGGAAAGGCTACAAGGTCCCGATAAGAGGATGAAGGCTTTGTGGAATGGTCATTTTGAGGTATTGGAAAAGGTGGTAGATAATGCCTACAAACTTAGTATACCCCCATACATGTGAATTTACTTGGTAGTGAATGAGAATAATATCAAACTCTATGATCCCTCCATGTTGAATCAAGAGGAGGAGTATGTCATATCTTCCATAAAGCATATAGCACCAGATGCTCGGGTTGATTTGGAAAAGGACATAGTTTTTTAGAATAGGTCCATAACTACAAGAAAGAGGTAGCAAGACCATTGGCAAATTTGGTTGAGAGAACAAATTCCAAGAAAAGAAAAATGGTACTCTAGGGAAAAGGTAGGGGAAAAATTTCCTCACCTCATTAATGAAATATTTTGGGGACTAAATGGGGAGGTGTGATCCATATCCGATCATTGTATTATTTGTCATCTATCTTGATGCTTTTAGAGTGGAAAAAATTGGATGAATAATCTTGTAGGGTTATTTTAGTGGTAGGTTCCAGTTTGAAAATTTGGGCTTCAGAGACATCCAGATCCCTTTTGAGGCATTAAATGGTTTTTTTAGGGATTATATTGTTTATATATTGTGCCCACGCCCTTGAATGTGTTCTACACTATGAGACCTTTCCAATTGTGAAAACCTTGCATCAATGGGAGCTCGTATGAAAGCGTTATTCCTCTTGCAAGTTGACCTATTGTGTTGACCACCATGGTATGAGAGGATGCCACATCATCCCTCGCTACTCATGCATATGGGGCTATCCATATGATGAATTTCAAAAATATTTTATAAGGTCAAAAATATTATCACAATTTAAGATTGGGGAAGTCAAAACCCTAACCCTAAATGGCTATCAAACTATGTTAAATGCCGAGCCACTAGTAGGAGAAGGGTGTTAGGTAGCTAGAGAGGTAGTTGGGGGGGGGGCAGAGGGCCCATAGTGATAATAGTGGAGGCCATTCAATGTAAGGTGGACTAGGTCCACTATAGTATTAAATAAGGCCTACTATGATAGTTAGATATAATAAATGTAAGAGGACTTCCTAGAAGGTTCCTCCTCTAGATTGTTCATAGGTGGATGATAGCACTATATAAAGGGGTTCAAGCAATGCAATGAGACAAGTCGAGAAGTATTGTATTAGGAGTGGTAGATCAATAGGAGGATTCCCCCTCGAAGAGGCAAGTGAATAGGAGAGGATACATTCCATAATAGAATCCATTGTATGGTGTTTCCCTACCTAAAAAAATTTCTATCATAAAGTGTGGTTTCTTATATATTTCTCTGTAGATCTATTGCGCATTAAGTGTTTGTGGTGATTATATTTTTATATCTATTCAGGTACTTAACAATTGGTATCAAAGAACTTTCCTTGGTTAAATAAGGGGAGAATTTTTTGTTCTTTTTGTAGAATTTTTCTAGGAAAAAAAAGAGAGCGGCACACTTCAGGTTCAAATATGAAAATTTATGAGAAGAATTTAACCAAAATAATTGGATATTTTAATTCCTCTCAGAAAAATACCCAATTTAAAAAAAAAAAACATGAGTCGAAACAGAGTCTAGGAAGTAAAGTTATGAGCATTTTAAATTCGACAGTTTTTAGGGTTTTTCTAGAAAAAACCGTGATTTTCTACCGTAAGTTATTTATAAACCCTAGTTCTATTTTGTGGGTTATGGCAGACGAGTTTCATGGAAAAGATGATGGTCTTAGTATTGAAGAATATATCAAAAAAATAAATTCATTATGGGGAAACCTTTGGCAAGATTGGGTATGGATGAATTTAAAGGACGATGCTAGTATATGGTGGAGTAGAGTTCAATCTGAAGAGATTCATGCACTTTCAGATAAAGAATATGAAAATTTGTTTTTAGAGAAGTGGTCTCATGCCAAGATTAAGGATAAATACTGCACCAAGGGTTTATTTTCATCTGGCAACTCTATATTACAGGTTCATGGTTATATTCATAAGGAAAAGGTTATTGTTTATATTAACCCCAGTTGTATGGATAATTTTATCAATATTTAGTTTTTTAATAGACTACAAGTTACTTCAAAGCATATTCAAGGAACACATGTTGTGGGTGAAAATGTTCAAATTTTTAAATATTTGAATCTCAATATGGATAAATGTATGTTGCATTCATATTTTTATGTTATGGATATGGATGAAGTGGATATTGTTTTGGGATATCCTTGGATAGAATCAGTGGGTATCATTAATATTAATGTGCAAAAGAAGTTTTTGAAATTGTAGTACAAGAAAAAGAAAATCACATTGAAGGATGTGTCTCTTAACAAGAAAGATGAACCCACGGAGGCCAACAAAGAATTTATTGTCGAGTCCAAAGTTGAATTGGAGGCATAGTCTATAGAAGGAGATGAAGCAAAACCACAAGAAGGACACAATAGAGAAGCTAAGGAGATCATTGACTCAAAGGTAAAATATGTTGCAGATTTGAAGAAAAAAAGAACAGATTCCTACAGTATTTGTATATCGCCATCCACATCATATAGAGACACAACAGTCATCCAAGAAAGGGTGTGACAAGTAACACTTTTATGCACCAACAGGGAACCAGAAAGGAAACCAATCAAGAGAAGGTGCATGGAGAACTCCTAGCACTACGGGAAGAGATCAGACTACAAAAACCATCCCATGGAAACCCAGACATGATGCAGAGAAAGATCATGGTGGCAAGGCAGCAAATGGACATCATGTTAGACTTCCATTGAGATGGATGGATGGTCGTACTTGGTACCAATTGGATGCATTGCTTAGCTGGTCATATTGTATGGTTTCTTCTCGTGTTTCGAGGATGAAACATGTGAAGGGGAATGGAATGTAGTATACCTAGGGAGGTAATAGGGGGTACCTAGGGAGGTACCCAATGGGAATGTGGCTATGCATTATTAGTGGAAGTCATTTAATATATGAGAATGTGGTCATTCAATGTAAGGTCGACTAGGTCCACTATATTAATAAAGGCCCACTATGGTAGTTAGATGTAATAAAAGAGAGAAGGTTGTTGATACTGAGAGGGGGGGTGAATCAGTATCAAGTAAAATTTAAAAACCTTTTTCAAATTATAATTAAACCATTCAATTATATCCAATGAGAAATGAACAATAGTATACGAGTTACACCGATACACCACAATACACCATGCACAATATATGAGAAATAATCAATAGTTATTGTTCAAGGGAAGTAATGACTTCCAAAGCTAGCTACAACTTTCAAATGTAAAGGGAGGGATAAACCTCAAAGAGGAAGATACAATCCTCAAATATTAAGAGAGGGTTGACATCTCCATCCTTGCCCCTTCCTTCCACCCAAGAATATATGACATATAGTAAAACTTTATATTAAATCATCGCCATCAACCAACCATCACATAGAACCTGATAATGCTTCCCGAGACTTTTTCAATTTTTGCAGCTCTTAAATTCTTGGAATACTCTGATCCTATAGATAATATTACTCAATGCATTCTCTAAAACTTCTCCAATTTTCACTCCTTGAATCCTCCCCAAAAAGAAGTTATAGAGAGAATGGTGGACCTTGTTCAATTCTGGTTTATTCAGGAGACCAAACTTGCACCGAATTCACCGTGCTCAATATTTAACATCAGATTCTAAAAATCACACACAAGAAACTACAGTCTGTACTATTTCCAATGCAATTTTTCCCACTTAATTTGGAATCTCTATGAAGAAGTTATGACTTTTTACCCGGAACACTTTTTTATTGACTAGCTTCAGGACTGGTCAAAAACCTTGTCTTGCACAGAGTGTATCTCCATAATTATAGCGAATCAAGAGATGAAACTTTTACCATAGGTACCTTGATATTTCTTCTCAATTCCATAGTAATTTCACCATCTGAATCATTCTATAAAAAAAGTTATAGTGAAAATGGTAAGATGACCTGTAAATAACATACCTTAGAACACATCACCAAAAGACTTCATCCTTCCTTGAAATCTGGCATTCTTTTCTTCTGATTTCCTTTGAAATTAGACTTGTGTATAAAATGAATGTATAATGATATTTATTTATACCATTTATTTCACTTCCTCTTAATATTAGGGATGACCTGACACTTTCTTATTTTGTAATTCTTTTCTTTAATTATCTTTAAGGCCTACATGTACTTCCTTCTTCAATTCACTTTGTCATCTTCAAAAATTCATTTCTCCTCAACCATGAGGATCCATGTGATGTGCCACATACCACCAAAAACAACATGATGTATATTATCCATCCATGGGTGTTGTATCTTCATGTGCATTTTCTTTCATGTCCAAATACCTTCATCAATCTTCGGTCCAAAACCCATGACTAGGGTTGACATCAATGACAACAACCAATCTTCCAACAATCTCCCCATTTGTCATTGATAGCAACACTCATGCTCCCCCTATCATCATGATCCCAATTTCTCTCCCCCTTTGACTTCAATGGAAAAGGGTAGGGCTTCTCCCCTTGAGTTTAATGACAAAAGGTAACCTTCTTCTTTGAGGCTGCTCCCCCTGAACATGTGGCACTCAATAATACTTCATCCTTATTTTTGGTCTTTGGAAATTTTTCTTCCTTGGAACCATTTTGTATGGCTTATTTCTTCTCTCTCTTCTTCATGTCTAGGATGTATATGTTGTTCGGTCTTCTTGTTGCAGTTGCAACCAATCTTCCTGAGTTATTTTCTTTGATTTTACATTTTCAAGAGTCAAACGTAAGATTGTATCCTTGATCACAGATTTTACTAACACTGAGTAGATTATGCTTCAAGTCTTCAAACAATAGGACATTCTTTGCTTTTACATTTTTTCTTCCAAGTTATACTACACCTTCTCCAAGTATTTTGGCAGATGAGTCATCTCCAAATGCAACATTGTCACCCTTTCTCTTCAAGATAATGAATTTGTCTTGATCCTCGGTCATGTGTGAAGAACATCCACTGTCTATGTACCATTCATATTCTTCTTCACATTCTTCAACGGTTAATGCTATTCAACAATCTTCATTGTTTGCAATATCTTTCCTTCTCCACACTGTGGTTGGCATAGAGACATTTTCATTCATATATTTGCAATCTCATGCTTTATGACCAAGATAATTACATTTGTAGCATACAATATTTTTGTCCATCAATGGGGAAAATGAATTATAACTTTTGTTGACAAATCCATTATTATTTCCATATATTCTATTTACAAAATTCATGTTTCTTGCGTATTTGTTCCTTTCATTGATTCTGCAATTAATTGTCTTATGTCCAAAAATTTTGCAAGTATAACAATGACCAAGAAAGAAATTTTGATACCTTGGAGTAAGTGGCGTTCTTTGTGATGTAGTCCATGTGGGTTCATGATCTACTCTTTTGAAGTTTCTTTCATACTGATTGAAGCTTATTTGATCCCTGAAGGTAGGAGGTCTTCTTGGATATTCATCTCTTTTGTAATCATTCCTTCTATATGGTATCTTGGTCCACTTCTCATCAACTATCTGCGTAGATCTTTCTTCAACCTTCTAGTTGGTATTTGCATCTTCTTTGTATGAAGTTTCACCCATCCATCCAAGATGTGTTAAGTCTTTTGGCACTTGAGAGTTTCTTAATCTCTTCCTCAATGAGACAACTTCTTGTTCAAGTTTCTCACAATCTTCTTCTTTCTTCATCATTTGAACATTCGTTACTTTTCCTATTCTTCTTTCTTCTTCGAGTAGAGTTTTAAAGGAAATATTTTCTTCTCTTAGTTTCTCAAAGTCTTATAATTGTTTCTTCGAGATTAAAACTGTCTTTTCACAACTACCCAATTCACTTCTTAGTTTTTTATGCATATATTTGAGCTTGGTATTTTCAATCTCAACATGCTTCAATTTTTTAAGATTCTCATCTTCTTGTTGAATAATTTTTACTTCATGATTTTTTTCTTCTTCATCAGAATTTTCTTCTTCAGCGTCATCTCTTTCAATCCTTGGATGAGGACATTCAAATTCAACATGTCCCACTCCTTCACAATTAAAGCAAAAGAACTGACCTCTATTTGCTTCTTTGAAATCTGAGATATTGTAATTTGCTTCAACTTCTTCTTCTGCTTCTTCTTCTTCCCTTGCATAAAGATCTTGTAGCTTGTCCCAAAGCTCTTTTGATGATGCACATAATCTCACCTTAGATTTCACTAAATCTGTCAATCCATACAGGATGGTATCTATTGTCAATTTATTGTTCCTTTTTGCTTCCTTATGAGTTGTAGTCTTTGGTTTCTTCAAAGCATTGTATCCTGAAGCAACTGAGAACCAAACATCTGCCCCAAGAGCTTTCAAGTAACTTTTCATTCTATTACTCCAGTATTCAAAATTTCTTCCATCAAATGGTGGAATCCCATTTGGAATTTTGTCTTCCATTTCTTCTTAGGATCTTCCTTCAAGTGGTTAAACTGTACTGAAGGTAACCCGCTCTGATACCAATTATTGATACCGAGAGGGGGTGAATCAGTATCAAGTACAATTTAAAAACCTTTTTCAACTTATACTTAAACCATTCAACTATATCCAATGAGAAGTGAACAATAGTATAAAAGTTACACCGATACACCACAATACACCATGCAAAATATATGAGAAATAATCAATAGTTATTGTTTAAGAGAAGTAATGACTTCCAAAGGTAACTACAACTTCCAAATGTAAATGGGAGGGATAAAACTCCAAGAGGAAGATACAATCCTCCAATATCAAGAGAGGGTTGACATCTCCATCCTTTCCCCTTCCTTCCACCCAAGAATATATGAGAGATAATAAAACTTTACGATAAATCATCACCATCAACCAACCATCACATAGAACCTAATAATGCTTCCTGAGACTTCTTCAATTCTTGGAATACTTTGATCCTGTATATAATATTTCTCAATGTATTCTTTAAAAATTCTCCAATTTTCACTCCTTGAATCCTTCCCCCAAAAAAGTAATAGAGATAATGGTGGACCTTGTTCAATTATGGTTTATTCAGGAGACCGAACTTTCACAGAATGCCCCACGCTCAATATTTAACATCAGATTCTAAAAATCACACACAAGAAACTACAGTTCATAATATTTTCAATGCAATTTATCCCACTTAATTTGGATTCTCTATGAATAAGTTGTGGTTGTTTTACCCAGAACAACTGTTTATTAAATAGCTTCAGGACTGGTCAAAAACCTTATCTTGCACAGAGTGTATCTCCGTAATTATAGGAAATAAAGAGCTTAAACTTTTACCACATGTACCTTGATATGTCTTCTCAATGACATATAAATTTCACCTAGAAATAGAGAAAATGGTAAAATGACCTAGAAAAAAAGTTATAGAGAAAATGGTAAAATGACCTATAAATAGCATACCTTAGAAGACATCACCAAAAGACTTCATCCTCCCTTGAAATTTGACCTTCTTTTCTTATGATTTCCTCTGAAATTCGACTTGTGTATCAAATGAATATATAATAATATTTATTTATACCATTTATGTCACTTCATTTTAACATTAGAGTCGACCTGACACTTTCTTATTTTGTAATTCTTTTCTTTAATTATCTTCAGGGCCTACATGTACTTCCTTCTTCAATTCACTTTGTCATCTTCAAAAATTCATTTCTCCTCAACCATGAGGATCCACATGATGTGCCACATACCAATGGAAACAACATGATGTATACTATCTGTCCATGGTTGTTGTATCTGCATGTGCATTGTCCTTCATGTCCAAATACCTTCATCAATCTTGCGGTCCAAAACCCATGACTAGGGTTGACATCAATGACAACAACCAATCTTCCAACAATCTCCCCCTTTGTCATTGATGGCAACACTCATGCTCCCCCTATCATAATAATCCAAATTTTTCTCCCCCTTTGACATCAATGGCAAAGGTTAGGGCTTCTCCCCCTGAGTTTAATGGCAAAAGGTAACCTTCTTCTTTGGGGATGCTCCCCCTGAAAATGTGACACTCAATAATACTTCATCCTTATTTTTCATCTTTGAGAATTTTTCTTCCTTGGAATCATTTTGTGTGGCTTTTGTCTTCTCGTTCCTCTTCACGTCTAGGATGTATATGTTGTCCATTCTTCTTGTTGCAGTTGCAACCAATCTTCCTGAGTTATTTTCTCTGATTTTACATTTTCGGGAGTCAAACGTAAAAGTGTATCCTTGATCACACATTTTACTAACACTGAGTAGATTATGCTTCAAGTTTTTAACCAATAGGACATTCTTTGCTTTTACATTTTTTCTTCCAAGTTCTACTAAACCTTCTCCAAATATTTTGGCAGATGAGTCATCTCCAAATGCAACATTGTCACCCTTTCTCTTCAAGATAATGAATTTTTGTTGATCCTTGGTCATGTGTGAAGAACATCCACTACCTATGTACCATTTATCTTCTTTACATTATTCAGCGATTAATTCTATTCGATAAAATTCATTGTTTGGAATCTATTTCCTTCTCCACATTGTGGTTGGCATAGAGACATCTTCATTCATATATCTACAATCTCATGCTTTGTAACCGAGATAATTACATTTGTAACATAAAATATTTTGTTCCATCAATGGGGGAAATGAATTATAACTTCTGTTGACAAATCCACGATTATTTTCATATATTCTATTTACACCATTCATGTTTCTTGCGTATTTGTTCATTTAATTGATTCTGCAAATAATTTTCTTATGTCCAAAATTTTGGCAAGTATAATAATGACCAAGAAAGAAATTTTGATACATTGGAGTAAGTGACCTTCTTTGTGATGTAGTCCATCTGGGTTCATGATCTACTCTTTTGTAGTTTCCTTCATACTGATTGAAGCTTCTTTGATTCCTGAAGGTAGGATGTCTTCTTGGATATTCATCTCTTTTCTAATCATTCCTTCTTTTTGGTATCCTAGTCCACTTCTCATTAACTATCCGTGTAGCTCTTTCTTCAACCTTCTTGCTGGTATTTGCATCTTCTTTGTATGAAGTTTCACACATCCATCCAAGATGTGTTAAATCTTTTGGCAATTGAGAGTTTCTTAAGCTCTTCCTCAATGAGACAACTTCTTGTTCAAGTTTCTCACAATCTTCTTCTTTCTTCATCATTTGGACATTCCTTACTTTTCTTATTCTTCTTTCTTCTTCGAGTCAAGTTTTCAAGGAAATGTTTTCTTCTCTTAGTTTCTCAAAGTCTTCTAATTGTCTCTTCAAGAGTACAACTGTCTATTCACAACTACCCAATTCACCTCTCAATTTTCTATGTGTATCTTTGAGTTTGCTATTTTCAATCTCAACATGCTTCAATTTTTTAAGATTGTCATCTTCTTGTTGAATAATTTATGCTTCATGATTTTCTTCTTGTTCATTGGAATTTTCCTCTTCGGCGTCATCTCTTTCAATCCTTGGATGAAGACATTCAAATTCAACATGTCCCACTCATTCACAATTAAAGCAAAAGAATTGACCTCTATTTGCTTCTTTGAAATCTGAGATGTTGTAATTTGCTTCAACTTCTTCTTCTGCTTCTGCTTCTGCTTCTTCCCTTGCATAAAGATCTTTTAGCTTGTCCCAAATATCTTTTGATGATGCACATAATCCCACCTTGGATTTCACTGACTCTCTCAATCCATACAAGATGGTATCTATTGCCAATTTGTTGTTCCTTTTTGCTTCCTTCTGAGCTACAGTCTTTGGTTTCTTCAAAGCATTATATCATGAAGCAACTGAGAACCAAACATCTGCCCCAATATCTTTCAAGTAAGTTTCAATTATATTACTCCAGTATTCAAAATTGCTTCCATCAAATGGTGGAATTGCATTTGAAATTTTGTCTTCCATTTCTTCTTAGGATCCTCCTTCAAGTGGTTAAATTGTACTGAAGGTAACCCGCTCTAATACCAATTGTTGATACTAAGAGGGGGGTGAATCAGTATCAAGTACAATTTAAAAACCTTTTTCAACTTATACTTAAACCATTCAATTATATACAATGATAAATGAACAATAGTATAAGAGTTACACTGATACACCACAATACACCATGCACAATATATGAGAAATAATCATTAGTTATTGTTCAAGGGAAGTAATGACTTCCAAAGGTAGCTATAGATTTCAAATGTAAAGGGAGGGATAAACCTCCAAGAGGAAGATACAATCCTCCAATATCAAGAGAGGTTTGACATCTCCATCCTTGCCCCTTCCTTCCTTCCACCCAAGAATATATGAGAGATAATAAAAATTTACATTAAATCATCACCATCAACCAACCATCACATAGAACCTGATAATGCTTCCTGAGAATTCTTCAATTTTTGCAGTTATTCAATTCTTGGAATACTTTGACCCTATAGATAATATTACTCAATGTATTCTCTGAAACGTCTCCAATTTTCACTCCTTAAATCCTCCCCAAAAATAAGTTATAGAGAGAATGGTGGACCTTGTTCAATTCTGGTTTATTCAGGAGACCGAACTTGCACAGAATGCCCCATGCTCAATATTTAACATCATATTCTGAAAATCGCGCACATGAAACCAAATTTTGTACTCTTTCCAATGAAATTTATCCCATTTAATTTAGATTCTCTATGAAGAAGTTATGATTGTTTTACCTGGAATACATGTTTTTTTACTAGCTTCAGGACTGGTCAAAAACCCTATCTTGCACAGAGTGTATCTCCATAATTATAGTGAATCAAGAGCTGAAACTTTTACCATAGGTACCTTGATATGTCTTCTCAATTCAATAGCAATTTAACCATCTAAATTGTTCTAGAAAAAAAAGTTATAGCGAAAATGGTAAGATGACTTGTAAATAACATACCTTAGAACACATCACCAAAAGACTTCATGCTCCCTTGAAATCCAACCTTCTTTTCTTCTGATTTCCTCTAAAAGTAGACTTGTGTATCAAATGAATGTATAATGATATTTATTTATACCATTTATGTCACTTCCTTTTAATATTAGGGTCGACCTAACACTTTCGTATTTTGTAATTCTTTTCTTTAATTATCTTCGGGGCCTACATCTACTTCCTTCTTCAATTCACTTTGTCATCTTCAAAAATTCATTTCTCCTCAACCATAAGGAACCACGTGACATGCCACATACCATCGGAAACAACATGATGTATAATATCCATCCATGGGTGTTGTATCTGCATGTGCATTGTCCTTCATGTCCAAATACCTTCATCAATATTGTGGTCCAAAACCCATGACTAGGGTTGACATCAATGACATCAACCAATCTTCCAACAATCTCCCCCTTTTCAATTTATGGAAACACTCATGCTCCCGCTATTATCATGATCCCAATTTCTCTCCCCTTTGACATCAATGGCAAAGGGTGGGCCTTCTCCCCCTGATTTTAATGGAAAAAGGTAACCTTCTTCTTTGGGGTTGCTCCCCCTGAACATGTGGCACTTAATAATACTTCATCCTTATTTTTGGTTTTTGGGACTTTTTCTTCCCTGGAATCATTTTGTGTGGCTTCTATCTTCTCTCTCTTCTTCATGTATAGGATGTATATGTTGTTCGGTTTTCTTGTTGCAGTTGCAACCAATCTTCTTGAGTTATTTTCTTTGATTTTACATTTTTGGGAATCAAACGTAAGATTGTATCCTTGATCACACATTTTACTAACACTGAGTAGATTATGCTTCAAGTCTTCAACCAATAGGACATTCTTTTCTTTTACATTTTTTCTTCCAAGTTCTACTACACCTTCTTCAAGTACTTCGCAGATGAGTCATCTCCAAATGCAATATTTCCACCCTTTCTCTTCAAGATAATGAATTTGTCTTGATCACCAGTCATGTGTGAAGAACATCCACTGTCTATGTACCATTCATATTCTTCTTTACATTCTTCAGCAGTTAATGATATTCGACAATCTTCATTGTTTGAAATCTCTTTCCTTCTCCACACTATGGTTGGCATAGAGACATCCTCATTCATATATCGGCAATCTTGTGCTTTGTGACTAAGATAACTACATATGTAGCATACAATATTTTTGTCCATCAATGGGGAAAATGAATTATAATTTTTGTTGACAAATCCACGATTATTTCTATATCTTCTATTTGCACCATTCATGTTTCTTGCATATTTGTTCCTTTCATTGATTCTGCAATTAATTGCCTTATGTCCAAAATTTTTGCAAGTATAACAATGACCAAGAAAGAAATTTTGATACCTTGGAGTAAGTGGCCTTCTTTGTGATGTAGTCCATCTGGGTTCATAATCTACTCTTTTGTAGTTTCCTTCATACTGATTGAAGATTCTTTGATTCCTGAAGGTAGGAGGTCTTCTTGGATATTCATCTCTTTTGTAATCATTCCTTCTTTCTGGTATCCTAGTCCACTTCTCATCAACTGTCTATGTAGCTCTTTCTTCAACATTCTTCTTGGTATTTGCATCTTCTTTGTATGAAGTTTCACCCATCCATCCAATATGTGTTAAGTCTTTTGGAACTTGAGATTTTATTAAGCTCTTCCTCAATGAAACAACTTCTTGTTCAAGTTTCTTCTTTCTTCATCATTTGGACATTCCTTACTTCTCCTATTCTTCTTTATTCTTCAAGTAGAGTTTTCAAGGAAATGTTTTCTTCTCTTAGTTTGTAACAGTCTTCTAATTGTTTCTTCAAGCTTACAACTATCTTTTCACAACTACCCAATTCACTTCTTAGTTTTCTATGCGTATCTTTGAACTTACTATTTTCAATCTCAGCATGCTTCAATTTTTTAAGATTCTCATCTTCTTGTTGAATAATTTTTGCTTCATGATTTTCTTCTTCTTTATTGTAATTTTCTTCTTCAGTGTCATCCCTTTCAATCCTTGGATGAAGACATTCAAATTCAACATTTCCCACTCCTTCACAATTAAAGAAAAAGAATTGACCTGTATTTGCTTCTTTGAAATCCGAGATGTTGTGATTTGCTTCAACTTCTTCTTCTGCTTCTGCTTCTTCCCTTGCATAAAGATCATGTACCTTGTCCCAAAGCTCTTTTGATGATGGACATAATCCCACCTTGGATTTTACTGAATCTGTCAATCCATACAGGATGGTATCTATTGCCAATTTGTTGTTCATTTTTACTTTCTTCTGAGTTGTAGTGTTTGGTTTCTTCAAAGCATTGTATCCTGAAGCAACTGAGAACCAAACATCTGGCCCAAAAGATTTCAAGTAAGTTTTCATTCTATTACTCCAGTATTCAAAATTTCTTCCATCAAATGGTGGAATCCCATTTGGAATTTTGTCTTTCATTTCTTCTTAGGATATCCCTTCCAGTTGTTAAACTATACTGAAGGTAACCCGCTCTGATACCAATTTTTTATACTGAGAGGGGGGTGAATCAGTATCAAGTACAATTTAAAAACCTTTTTCAACTTATACTTAAACCATTCAATTATATCCAATGAGAAATGAACAATAGTATAAGAGTTACACCGATACACCACAATACACCATGCACAATATATGAGAAATAATCAATAGTTATTGTTCAAGGGAAGTAATGACTTCCGAAGGTAGCTACAGCTTCTAGATGTAAAGGGAGGGATAAACCTCCAAGAGAAAGATACAATCCTCTAATATCAAGAGAGGTTTGACATATCCATCCTTGCCCCTTCCTTCCACCAATGAATATATGAGAGATAATAAAACTTTACATTAAATCATCACCATCAACCAACCATCACATAGAACCTGATAATGCTTCCTTAGACTTCTTCAATTTCTGCAGCTCTTCAATTCTTGGAATACTCTGATCCTGTAGATAATATTACTCAATGTTTCCTCTGAAACTTCTCCAATTTTCACTCCTTAAATCCTCCACAAAAAGAAGTTATAGAGAGAAAGGTGGACCTTGTTCAATTTTGGTTTATTCATGAAACTGAACTTGCACAGAATGCCTCATGCTCAACATTTAACATCAGATTCTGAAAATCACACACAAGAAACTACAATCCATACTCTTTCCAATGCAATTTTTTTCACTTAATTTAGATTCTCTATGAATAAGTTATGATTGTTTTACCCGGAACACCTGTTTATTTACTAGCTTCAGGACTGGTCAAAAACCCTATCTTGCACAGAGTGTATCTCCATAATTATAGCGAATCAAGAGCTGAAATTTTTACCAAAGGTACCTTGATATGTCTTCTCAATGCCATAGCAATTTCACCATCTGAATCATTCCAGAAAACAACTTATAGTGAAAATGGTAAGATGACATGTAAATAACATACCGTAGAACACATCACCAAAAGACTTCATCCTCCCTTGAAATCTGACCTTTTTTTCTTCTGATTTCCTCTAAAATTCGACTTGTGTATAAAATGAATGTATAATGATATTTATTTATACCATTTATGTCACTTCCTTTTAACAATAGGGCCGAACCCACACTTTCTTATTTTGTAATTCTTTTCTTTAATTATCTTGAGGGCCTACATGTACTTCCTTCTTCAATTCACTTTGTCATCTTCAAAAATTTATTTCTCCTCAACCATGAGGATCCATGTGACGTGCCACATACCACCAGAAACAACATGATCTATATTATCCATCTATGGGTGTTTTATCTGCATGTGCATTGTCCTTCACATCCAAATACCTTCATCAATCTTACGGTCCAAAACCCATGACTAGGGTTGACATTAATGACAACAACCAATCTTCCAAAAATCTCCCCCTTTTTCATTGACGGATAAACTCATGCTCCCCCTATCATCGTGATCCTGATTTGTCTCCCCCTTTGAAATCAATGGCAAAGGGTAGGGATTCTCCCCCTGAGTTTAATGGCAAAAGGTAACCTTCTTCATTGGGGTTGCTCCCACTGAACATGTGGCACTCAATAATACTTCATCCTTATTTTTTGTCTTTGGGACTTTTTCTTCCTTGGAATCATTTTGTGTGGCTTTTGTCTTCTCTATCTTCTTCATGTCTAGCATGCATATGTTGTTCAGTCTTCTTGTTGCAGTTGCAACCAATCTTCCTGAGTTATTTTCTCTGATTTTACATTTTCAGGGGTCCAACGTAAGAGTGTATCCTTGATCACACATTTTACTAACACTAAGTAGATTATGCTTCAAGTCTTCAACCAATAGGACATTTTTTTCTTTTACATTTTTTTTTCCAAGTTCTAGTACACCTTCTCCAAGTATTTTGACAGATGAGGCATCTCCAAATGCAACATTGTCACCCTTTCGCTTCAAGATAATGAATTTGTCTTGATCCCCAGTCATGTGTCAAGAACATCCAGTGTCTATGTACCATTCATTTTTTTCTTTACATTCTTCAGTGGTTAATGCTATTCGACAATCTTCATTGTTTGGAATCTCTTTCCTTCTCCAAACTGTGGTTGGCATAGAGACATACTCATTCATATATCTTCAATCTCATGCCTTGTGACCAAGATAATTACATTTGTAGCATACAATATTTTTTTCCACCAATGGGGAAAATGAATTATAAATTCTGTTGACAAATCCACGATTATTTTCATATCTTCTATTTACACCATTCATGTTTCTTGCGTATTTTTTCCTTTCATTGATTCTGCAATTAATTTTCTTATGTCCAAAATTTTTGCAAGTATAACAATTACCAAGAAAGAAATTTTGATACCTTGGATTAAGTGGCCTTCTTTGTGATGTAGTCCATCTGGGTTTATGATCTATTATTTTGTATTTTCCTTCATACTGATTGAAGCTTCTTTGATTCCTAAAGGTAGGAGGTCTTTTTTGATATTCATTTATTTTGTAATCATTCCTTCTTTCTGGTATCCTGGTCCACTTCTGATCAACTTTCTGCGTAGCTCTTTATTCAACCTTCTTGTTGGTATTTGCATCTTCTTTGTATGAATTTTAACCCATCCATCCAAGATGTGTTAAGTATTTTGTCACTTGAGAGTTTCTTAAGCTCTTCCTCAATGAGACAACTTCTTGTTTAAGTTTCTCACAATCTTCTTCTGTCTTCATCATTTAGACATTCCTTACTTCTCATATTCTTCTTTCTTCTCCAAGTAGAGTTTTCAAGGAAATGTTTTCTTCTATTAGTTTCTCAAAGTCTTATAATTATTTCTTCAAGCTTACAACTGTCTTTTCACAACTACCCAATTCACTTCTTAGTTTTCTATGTGTATCTTTGAGCTTGCTATTTTCAATCTCAACATGCTTCAATTTTTTAAGATTCTCATCTTATTGTTGAATAATTTCTTCTTCATGATTTTCTTCTTCTTCATTAGAATTTTCTTCTTCAGAGTCATCTCTTTCAATCCTTGGATGAGTACATTCAAATTCAACATGTCTCACTCCTTTACAATTAAAGAAAAATAACTGACCTCTATTTACTTCTTTGAAATCTGAGATGTTGTAATTTGCTTCAACTTCTTCTTTTTCTTCTACTTCTTCCCTTGCATAAAGATCTTGTAGCTTTTCCAAAAGCTATTTTGATGATGCACATAATCCCACCTTGGATTTCACTAAATCTTTCAATCCATACAGGATGGTATCTATTGCCAATTTGTTGTTCATTTTTGCTACCTTCTGAGATGCAGTCTTTGGTTTCTTCAAAGCAATGTGTCTTGAAGCAACTGAGAACCAAACATCTTCCCCAAGAGATTTCAAGTAAGTTTCCATTCTATTACTCCAGTATTCAAAATTTCTTCCATCAAATGGTGGAATCTCATTTGGAATTTTGTCTTCCATTTCTTCTTAGGATCTTTCTTTCATTGGTTAAACTGTACTGAAGGTAACCCTCTCTGATACCAATTGTTAATACTGAGAGGGGGGTGAATTAGTATCAAGTACAATTTAAAAACATTTTTCAACTTATACTTAAGTCATTCAATTATATCCAATGAGAAATGAACAATAGTATAAGAGTTACATTGATACACCACAATACATCATGCACAACATATGAGAAATAATCAATATTTATTGTTCAAGGGAAGTAATGAATTCCAAAGGTAGTTACAGCTTCCAAATGTAAAGGGAGGGATAAACCTCCATGAGCAAGATGCAATCCTCTAATATCAAGAGAGGGTTGACATATCCATCCTTTCCCCTTCCTTCCACCCAAGAATATATGAGAGATAATAAAACTTTACATTAAATCATCACCATCAACCAACCATCACATAGAACCTGCTAATGCTTCCTGAGACTTCTTCAATTTATGCAGTTCTTCAATTCTTGAAATACTCTGATCTTGTAAATAATATCTCTCAATGTATTCTCTGAAACTTCTCCAATTTTCACTCCTTGAATCCTCCCTAAAAAGACGTTATAGAGAGAATGGTGGACCTTGTTCAATTTTGATTTATTCAAAAGACCGAACTTGCAGAGAATAACCCGCGCTCAATATTTAACATCAGATTCTGAAAATCTCACATAAGAAACTAAAGTTCGTACTCTTTCCAATGCAATTTGTCCCACTAAATTTGGATTCTCTATGAAGTAGTTATGATTGTTTTACCCGGAACACCTGTTTATTGACTAGCTTCAGGACTGGTCAAAAACCTTATCTTGCACAGAGTGTATCTCCATAATTATAGCGAATCAAGATCTAAAACTTTTATCATGGGTACCTTGATATGTCTTCTCAATTCCATAGCAATTTCACCATTTGAATCATTCTAGAAAACAAGTTATAGTGAAAATGGTAAGATGACCGGTAAATAACATACCTTAGAACACATCACCAAAAGACTTCATCCTCCCTTGAAATCCGGCCTTCTTTGCTTCTGATTTTCTTCTAAAATTCAACTTGTGTATCAAATGAATGTATAATGATATTTACTTATACCATTTATGTCACTTCCTTTTAACATTAGGGCCGACCTGACACTTTCTTATTTTGTAATTATTTTCTTTAATTATCTTCAGGGCCTACATGTACTTCCTTCTTCAATTCACTTCGTCATCTTCAAAAATTCATTTCTCCTCAACCATGAGGATCCACGTCATGTGACACATACCAATGAGAATTTGGTTATGTATTATTAGAGGAATTCATTTGATATATGGGAATGTGGTCATTCAATGTAAGGTGGACTAGGTCCACTATATTAATAAAGTCTCACTATGGTAGTGAGTTGTAATAAATGTGAGAAGACTCTCTAGAAGGTTCCAAGGAGATAGAGAGAGAGATATAAATAAGTTTAAGCAATGTAATAAAACAATGTGAAGAATATTGTGGATGTATCAAGCATTGTTTGAGGAGTGTTATCCTTCCTTAAGTATTAATATATGGTGTTACTCTACCTCAAGGGTTTTCTCTATTTCTTGTGTTCAGTATTTGGTGAATGGTTTGGTTTATTGTTGTTGATGTTAAGAGTCTATCTGAAGTTATATTTTCAGATCTATTGAGGTACTTAACAATTGGTATCATAGCACTTTCCTTGGAAAGAATTGTGAGCAAATTGTTTTCTATTTTTGAAGTTTTTTCCGGAGAACCTAAAGAGGGCCGAGACATTCGGGATGATTTGTGTTTTTTTTTGCAAAATTTGCAGAAACAGGCTGTATAAATGAGTTTCTCTCATAAAAACACCCAATAAAAAAAAAACATCTGAAACGGATTTTGGGAAGTAAAGTTATTGAAGTTTTAAAATCTATTATTTTCAGGGTTTTTTTTTTTTCCGCGGACGACCGCATGATTTTTATGATTTTTGTAGTAGCTTGGGATGAGTTTTCCAAGA
>ML785866.1:854324-888652 GCA_009831015.1 Picea engelmannii
GGGGGGGGGGGGGGGGGGGGGGTGTGATGATGACGAGACTGTAGAGTTCATAAATTTTCATAGGGTGCTCATATTACTACCAAATAAGTGTCATGTATTCAAGATTCCAAAATTTCAAGGCATATTATGGACAAATATAATCAAACAATATATGCTTGATATGATTTCAAGGTCAATTGTGATGATTGGTATATGGACATTTGTCATTTTGGAGATGATAAATATTTTCATCTTTTATTTGATGACTCTACTCCACCTTATGTATAGAACATCAATGTGACATATCGAGAGCCAATGATTATTGCTAGTGTTGAGCCTACATACTCTACAGTGGTATTATTCCTTCTAAATTTTGTTGCGACCATTTCCCACTATGTGGATGTATCATCTTATTTGGATCCACATGACAGGTGTCAGTCTTTGGAGCATCATTTTTAGTTGGTTATTGAGTTTCAATATATTTCGTGTGGATTTCACATGAGCACTTGGACATGGGACCCTGGTTTACAATGCTGGTTGGACTATTTCAACATGGTGGCTTTCATTTCTACATGGAACCATGGTTCTCTAGTCTACTTCAACACTATGGTTCACACTTATCCATGGGACCCTGATATATGGTTGTACACCCTCATAACAAGCATTGAGGACAACACTTTCATAAGGGGGATGGAATGTTAGGTAGCTAGAGAGGTAGTGGGGGGGGGGGCATAATGATAATAGTGGAGGTCACTCAATGCAAGGTGGACTAGGTCCACTATAGTATTAAATAAGGTCCATTATGGTAGTTAGATATAA
Organism: Picea engelmannii; assembly: GCA_009831015.1. NCBI lineage: Eukaryota > Viridiplantae > Streptophyta > Pinopsida > Pinales > Pinaceae > Picea > Picea engelmannii. The sequence continues at coordinate 855,123 of ML785866.1, forward strand.
TAAATGTAAGAGGACTTCCTAGAAGGTTCCACTTCTAGAAGTTTCCTCCTCTAGAATGTTCATAGGTGTGTGATAGCACTATATAAAGGGGTTCAAGCAATGAAATAAGACAAGTTGAGAAGTATTGTATTAGGAATGGTATCTCAATAGGAAGATGTCCCCTCATCCCTTCCATAATAGGATCCATTGTATAGTGTTTCCCTACCTCAAGGGTTTTCTATAATAAAGTGTGGTTTATTCTATATTGCTCTGTGGATCTATTGTGTATTTAGTATTTGTGGTGATTATATTTGTAGATCTACTCAGGTATTTAACAAAGGGGTTGGATTCTATGTTAATGCATTTTGTTCCATAGCAAAGAAGAAAAAATAGAAGTGGGAAATTACAAAGCATAATAGAGGGAGTTAATGTTTTGTAGCATCCTAATAGGTCACAGGTCTCAGGTAACTCCATAGAGAATGTCTTCTCCTTTGTGATTGTATTATTTCCATACCAGAGAAAAGAGAGCAAATAAGCCTCACCTTCTAGTTGGGTTTTTTCCCATAAGGGTTTACCAGAGAAAATATTTGTGTTATTTTGTGGATGGTGTGTGATTTAATTTTACTATTCTCTATCTTCCGCATTTTATCTATTTCAAACATAAGCAGAAAATCAATAACTAAATATTTTGAAATCTAAAGGAATTCAACCTTCATAGTGTAGATTTCAGTTTCATTTATCATATTTGTTGTGACGAATTGTTCCATGGGAATATCCACAATAGTTTACATATCACTACAAGAATTCATTAACAAACAAGAAGTTGAGTTATGGATTCACAATACCAGTGTGTGTTTCAGTTAGGGATTCACATTATTACTATGAACTTGAGCACTATTATTTGTATTGATTACAAAGAATAATCAATATGAAGACAAAAAGGGCTTAGGAAAATATCTAAAATAAGTTGTTTCTTTTGTATGAAAGGTGTTTACGTAGCTTATTTCCATCAACGATAGTTTTGTAGATTCAATTTCTTCATTTGCAAGATCTTGCAATGTCTTTATGGCCTCCTATTTAAATTTTATGAAAACATGACCCTACTTTAATACCCTTGATTTCACCTTGGTTTTTATGTTTTTACAAATATAGATATATTATGATGGATAGAGGAACTTTTGCAGCAATGGAAAAATATGCCTTGCTAAGGACCATCTTTTGTTCTTAAATCTTGTAATATATCATTATATAAAAATGGTGTAAAATCATAATTTTCTTAAAACATATCCCTCCTTTAATACCCTTAATTTCATATTGCTTTGTCGGTTTTGACATAGATAAACATATCAAGATGCATAGTGACACTTGTGAAACAACGACCACATATTCCTTTCTAAGGACCATCTTTTCTTCTTAAATATTCTAATGATTTGTTGTAGAGGAAGGGAGTAAAACCATATTTGCTTCATGGTCATTTCATTGTTTTTCCTCTATTTTTATATACTACTACATAACAAGAAGACCGTCAAAGAGAAACAACATGATATTTGTGCCTAAATTTCAATAAGAAGACATGAGAATAATATAAATTAAATACATAATTATCACTACTATGTTATGTTATTATTAGTATGTTAAGATTGTGTTACAATGCCTACAGAATTGGGAAACCCCGTTTTTAATCATAACCTTTTTTACATTGTTGCAATGAACTTATGGGAAATAAGCACATTTATGAACTCTCTAAATGTAAATTACTAATGCGAAGTAGGATACAAGGCTTTACTAACAAACAAGAATTTGAGTTAGAGATTCAAACTACCTGGTGTATACTTGAGCACTAGCCTAAAGACGATCAAAACAACTTTTTGGTCTTTGCCTTTTCAATTGTTTAAGCTTAAAGATGCATGAGCATTGTTGTTACGTGACTCTAAACTTGTTATGAAATGTAGTTATACTATAGCAAGAGAATTTCAATTAAATGTTCATTGTTCTAACATCAATTCGATTGTACTAAAGTCACGTGATATAGTAGGTGAACACATTAGTACATATTACTCTTTTGGACATCCATTTGAGATGAATGTTTCATGATAAGCCAAGTAATATGGAATCTATAAGGGATTACTTAAGCTTATACAAAATCTTCCTTCTTGTTTCAAGAGAATGAAATTGCAAAAAAAAAAAACTATACTTGGTTTATAAAGTATATAAAATTTTCAATGAAATGGCAAAGAAAACAACTATACTTCATTTATAGAGTATATAGAAATTACATTATATTAATATAGTTTTTAATCATAATGTCAATAATTCTTTTAAAAAAAATTATCTTCCGATCTTACTTGGTTTATAAAGTATATAAAATTTTCAATGAAATGGCAAAGAAAACAACCATACTTCATTTATAGAGTATATAGAAATTACATTATATTAATATAGTTTTTAATCATAATGTCAATAATTCTTTTAAAAAAAATTATCTTCCGATCTTCGACTATGATTGTAAAAATAGGACCTCCATTATTCAATTTAAAATTATTACAATATAAATCACTTTAAAGTTATCGCAATATAAAGATATATACTCTGAAAATTTAAGTAATTTCCTCAACTGTCATTTCATTTCCAATACTTTGGAAACCTTTTATTAATAATGAACAACTAGAATTAAAATCACGAAAGCAATTGTAAGTCCTACCCTTAGGTGCACATACCTAGCTAAGTAGTTAGGTTTTCAATTTTATTAACATGCTATCAACTTTTAGTTTCAATGTAATATACTTCTTTCAAATACGCAATACGTTATTTTAATAATAATAATATTAAATATAATAATATATTTTCAAATACGCAATACCTCATTTTAATAATAATAAGATTAAATATAATAATATTTCATTCTAACCCAAAAATTTATCCACTAAGGAGGATCATGTTGTTGCTCGCCCTCATGGTCGTGATCGCCTCTGGTTCGGGTTAACCTCCTCCATCGCCCCCACCACCTCTTCTGCCTCTGCTCCCCCTCCCTTCGGACATAAATGATTTCAAATCCCTAGTAGCATCCACCCAAAAGACGCAGAAGAACCCTTCGACGAAATTTGTGAAAAAAATGGAAGATATCCCCAAGGTTCAGGTCCACGTAGACTCCTCCCGCCCTCTAGCACTCAAAATCATGAAACACAGACTGGTTGGGCAGTTTATGGGAATTTGTCCCTCTCTCCGCGCGGTTTCTGAATGTGTAGACAAAAAATGGAATCCACTCATCCAAGGAAATGTCTCTCCTTCTTTTTGTGGAAAATGATTTTTTTCTATTTCTTTTTTAGACCAAATCAGACAAAGATCTCATATTCAGGAGCAACCCTTACTTTATGGGGGCTCCGGGCCTGTATCTTAATAGTTGGTCTCCAGAATTGAGCCCTGAGAACGACATCTCTTCTGTTGTTCTAGTCTGGGTCTGTCTCCCCTTCCTATCGTTTCATTGCTGGAACGATGAAACAATCATGAGCATAGGAAATACCCTTGGAAGATACATTGACTGAGTTGAACCAAGAGATGGAATGCATGCATGCGCGAGGATTTGTGTTGAATTCGACCCGGAAAAGGGCCTCCCAGAAGCAATCCAGCTAACTCTCGACAACTGGTCTTTCATCCAGCAAGTAGATTACAAACAACTCCCTTTTAAATGTAGAATGTGCCATGAATATGGCCATTTTGCAAAAAGATGCCCCAAAACTCCCGCAGGTTCAAAAGGCCAAGATGAACATGAAAAATGGAAATCCTAGAAGCGACATCGAGGTCCCAATAAACAACAACAAGTCCCCCCCCCCGATATGAAATGGGGCCAGGACTCACATCAATCCCAACCAAGGTAGCAAGCAGAAAAGATCCACAAGAATGTATCAATCGATATGTTGCCCTTTCTGAGCCAAAGGAAGAAGGAGATCCTCAATAAATTCCAACAGATGAAGTGGCTACCTCCTCGCTGGAAAAAGATCAGAAAATCCCACTGAGCGCTCAGAGTACATCGACTTCAGGAAAAGGGAAAAAATCCCATGCAAGGCAGAGCACGAAGACAAAAAATAACATTCCTATAATCCTGGAAGAATAATCTCAAGGAGAATCATATGGAGAACCAGGGTGAGACCCCAGCTCAATCTCCCACACAAAACAACCAGGAAGAAAGCCAGGCCGCAAAAAGAGGGAAGAAATTGCTGACAGGGAAAAAGATCTAGGGCTCCAATCCACCCTAGATTCCTCCTTCGGCAAAGAGCATAAAGGAACAAGAGAGGACCCCATCCCAGCGCCCTCTAAAGGGGGGGGGCAAAAACCCTCCAGTAAATAATGAATTTGGTCTCCTAGAACTGTAGTGGATTAGGCAGAAAGGAAAAAAAAAGATTCAACTCATCAATTGATATTTTCCTCCTCTCCTCAAGTTTTACTACTCCAGGAGACCAAACTAAGTGAGGACTCTGTCCTCCGAGAAATCAAACACATATGGAAGACAGGCGAAGGCAAAGCAATAAGCTCTAGAGGGGATTCTGGGGGAATTTGCACCTTATGGGACCAGAAAAGGTTCACTTTTCTAGACTACCAACAAGCTCAACACTCGCTTCTGACCAAATGAGGAACAACATCTTAGGTAACTCTTTTTCCATAGTAAATGTTTACGTTCTGATTCTCCATCATGAAAAATTAGATTGTTGGAGGACCTTGTTTAATATTTTGGAAGTGGAATCCAACAATGATATCATTGTAGCAGGAGACTTAAATACTAATATCTACCCCTGGGAAAAGAAGGGGGGGTCGTTGGTAAGGGACCTAGGAAGGAAACACCTTGAAGACTTGATTTCCACCTTCCATCTCTTCGATCAAAAGCCTGGTGATGGTCGATTTACCTAGTCTAACCAAAGGACAGGTCCCGAGCATATCATGGCTAGACTTGACTGTTTTCTCTTAAGTAACTCCCTCCTCACAGACTCCTCACGTATCACCTCTGAAATTCTTCCTTGGGCCAGCCCCGACCATCGGCCTATTCTGTTATCTTTTTCCCCTTTCGCGGATCTGGGCCCAATCCCCTTCAGATTCAACCCGTTATGGTTAGATGCCCTAGACTTAAGATCCCTTATATCCACCTCTTGGTCCCATTGGGTGCAAGGATCCCCTATGCATATTTGGGAACAAAATCCCATAAGACTTAAAAGAGACATCCAGGAATGGGTCAAATTCAACTTCAAAGCACCAAAAGTGGAATTCCAGCACACAAAAGCACAGATGGCTACAATCATGGCTAAAATTGAAACAGGGTTAGTCACACCTGAGCTATTGGTTGAGGAATGTCAATTGCAAATCCGCCTTCAAGTTTCTATGAGAAGAGAAGAAGATTCGTGGAGACTAAAATCCAGGGCTCTATGGCTCACCGCGGGTGACCAGAACACATCTTTTTTCCACAAGCAATTCCATGTAAGAAAGGGAATCAATACAATCTCCAAGATAGAAGATCCTGGAGGGAGTTCCTGTTCTTCTTTTGAAGATATTAAAAAGGCAGTCATCTCTTATTATGCATATATGTACAAAGAAAAAGAAGAAAACAATGAAAAGGTCAGGGAGGAGGTGCTCTCCAACATACCCAAGTTGATAAAGGAATATGAGAATGAGATTCTAACTCAGAAATTTACTGAGGAATGAATATGGAATGTTATCAAACATCTGCATCCTAATAAATCTCTAGGGCCCGACGGTTTCACGGTCCATTTTTATCAAAATTTCTAGAGTACCATTAAATATGATCTGATCAGAATGATCCAATACATCCAAAGATATTCTAGAATGAGGGGGCCACCAATTCCACCTTCTTAGCTCTAATACCCAAACAGAAAAATGCAGGGTCCTTTTCAAGGTACCGACCCATCTCCTTCTGCAATGTTTCCTATAAAATCATTACAAAAATCATAGCTAACAGAGTTCAATTCCTCCTTCCAAAAATCATCTCCTCTAGTCAGGGTGGCTTCGTACCCAAGAGAAAAATTTGGGATAATATCATTTCAGTTCAAGAAGCTATCCATTCAAGTAAATTGAGAGGAGAAAGGGGCATGGTAATTAAGCTAGATATGGAAAACACCTTTGACAGAGTCAATCACAACTTCCTCCTTCAGGTTTTGAGAAAGTACGGGTTTCACCCCTCCTTCATCAATTGGATCTAGTCCTATATAAGTAGCCCTTGGATAGCTCCCTTGATCAATGGGCAACCTTGCTCTCTTTTTAAGGCTTCCAAAGGACTTAGAAAAGGGTGTCCTATTTCACCCTGCCTCTTCATCTTTATGGCTAGGCTCTAGGACGAAGATTGGATCAGGAAAGACAACATAAAAACATTTCGGGAATAAGAATAACGATAGGGGTTAGAAGAATCAACCATGCCCAGTTTGCGGATGACACCCTTCTAATAGGAGGAGCCTCCACAATCATGGCCAGAAGATTCAAACTAATGCTGGATCAATTCCTAGAAGCTTTAGGAGGCGAGGTGAACTCAGGGAAGTGTTATATCTATGCTTGGAACACCAAAGCACAAATTTTAGAAAATATAGCGAACATCCTTCATTATCTAATAGCAATCAACTGGAGATCTTTCAAGTACCTTGGAATCCCGATCTGCCTCTCCTCTGTTCTAGCGGACAACTGGGTAATAATAACATCTAAAATAAAGGCCAAAATGGAACAATGGGGAGAAAAGTGGTTGAATCTGACAGGCAGATTGGTTCTAATTAAAGTCATTCTATCTACACTCCCCATCTACTAGTTTTCCTCTCTTGTAGATCTTGCCCTGATCAAATCCTCATTAGCACAATCGATTAGAAAGTTCCTCCGGGAAGGAGGAAAAACCAACAGGAAGCGCTATCATCTAGTCAAATGGCAGGTGGTTAGAGAACCCAAAGAATTTGGGGGACTGGTAATAAGAGACCCAACTCTAGTAAATCTAGTGCTTAGAGCTAATTTTCTCTCCAGAACGCTTACAGAAAAATTCACATGGTGGAAAAGAGCGTTGATCAAGAAATACTTCCATCAGGACCGATTGAGAGGAATCGACAGACACCTAGAACATCCGATGGGATATCCCACATGGAAGCTTCTTTCTGTATCGCTTCCCCTAATCCAAACCCATCTCCATTGGATACCTGGAAACGAAAAACAAATAAGGATCTAGGAGGAAAAAATTCTCAACAATACTCCTCTCGATAAAAATGATAGTAGGACCCAGCTCCGAGAATGGCTCACAGCAAATCAGAAAAATATGTTGTATGACATATCACAGTGGAATCCAACTGGAAATTGGGTAAGATTGAGCTTAGGGGATCGCTCGAGCGAGCTGAGAAACCAAGCAGATTCCCTTTTGAAAGATCTGAAAGGAACTTCCCCGCACCATTTTCTTGACCCCGACGAAAGGGGATGGGGAGATCATGACTATACGATGACAAAAGGATATGAATCTCTCTTAATGCAGGGACGTAATCCAATCAAAGAAAAGTGGTCCAAGTGTATCTGCCACCCGGATAGTCCCCCCAAAATTAACATCTTTAGTTGGATTTTGCTACAGGGGAAAATCCTCACCAACGAAAATCTGAACAAGCGCGGAATCTCGGGACCATCCAAATGTGTTCTCTGCAAAAAACACTTGAAGACTATGGATGATTTGTTCCTTGACTGAGATTTTTCCAAAAAAGTCGGGTTGGGGATCCTGCAAAATCTCTCTCATCGAGTTAATTGGCCAAGGGAAATCTCAGACCTGTTAGGTAATTGGACCTCTTATTACAAAATGTCCTTCTACAACAAACCGATTCTCAAAAGAATATGGTCCTCTCTCCCCAGATTTGTTTGTTGGCAAGTCTGGTTGGCACAAAACAAAACCATTTTCTCGAAAGAAGTTCTAGAACCGGAAAAAACCATCAAAGCCATAAGATCTCAATTCATTAAGTATTTAAACTCAAGAAAAATCTCAATATCAGTTAGTGCTCTACTTGACAGACAAGAAACTCAATGGATAAATCACCTGGAAATTCAATACTCCATTTCTCATCCTCAACGTCGCAGACCAAATTGGCAACTCCTTGTACCTCCAACAATGTTCCAAGACTGGTTAATCTCCCAAAAATCCCATGTCCTCCTTTTCAATGGCACTTCCAAAGGCAACCCGGGAGTCGCAGGAGCGAGAGGGGTCCTGCTCAACCCTAGGGGATTGATAGCAGTAAGATATGCCCGGAGCATAGGACATGCCTCCAATAATAAAAAAGAACAACTTGCCATGTTGAAAGGAGTACAAATGGCAGTGGAATCGAGAGTTGTCAATCTCATTATAGTAGGAGACTCTTTGATCACCATAAGAAGCATGATCACCGATTCAAAGCTAAGAAATATCCACCTAGCTGCAATATGGAAAACGATCATATCATCCCTTTCAGACTTACAGTCTTCCTCCTTCATCCACATCAAAAGGAAAAATAACAAATGGGCATATGAGCAAGCCAACTTGGTGAAAAGGCTGCCACAAGGAACAAAAAGGGTCATGCGAGACTCCACCGTCGAGAAGTTGACGTATCACTCTCTTGGACTACAGATTGATCCTTAGAACCAAGTAGAAATCAATATTCCCCAGCAGGCAGCGGACCAGATGGAAACTCAAGAAGAAAGTGCAGCTCTTCAAATTTCTTCAGAGCAAGAGTGGGCTCAACTAAACAAGTTCCAGTTAGTAGAAATACAAGAAATTGAAGGCTGCAAATATCACCCCCCAATTTAATGTTTTTTAAAAACACTTGTATCTTAGTGGACATAAACTATAAATCCCTGTTTTTTAGAAGGGAATTATAATCACAAAAAAGACATAAGCAGCCCCAGGCCAATTCTACCCAAAAGCTTTAAGCAATGGCAATCAACCAAATCTTGTATGTAATATCTGCCCTTGTTAATATATTATCCTCCAGTTTCTTTAACCAAAAAAAAATAATAAGATTAAATATAAGATACTTTATTTTAATAATAATCGAGATTTACTTGAAGATACTTTTTCTAGTTCATAGAAATTACCATTCATAGCTTACCTTTTAAACCCTTTTTTTAATAATTTTTATAAAAGCCTTAGTATGTGATCCCTTTAGTTAATATATTTATGCACTTTTGTTTAGAGAACAACGCATATTATATCTGTGCCCAACATTAATGGGCACCAATCATTTACGACATGCTTGCTTTCTCATTTAGAATAAAGTGTGCTATTTTCGGCTCCACTTTTCAATTTGGTGCAATTTTCAACCATTTTGAAAAAATAAAGTATCTAACAGTCAAAGTAATAAAGTATCTAACTTTAGGTGCGGCATGGTGTATTGTTAACTTTTAAAATCGTGTACAATTTTGTCCCCACTTTTCATTTTGGTTCAGCTTTCAACTATTTAAAAAAATTAAATTATCTAGCAATCTAACTTTCAATGTGATAGGAACAAATATCTACTTTCAATCTGATGTAACAAATATCTACTTGGGGCATGGTGTTATCGTTAACTTTTAAAATAGTGCACGCAATGTAGTCGTTATCCATTTTTAATTTTAATTTTATTTTATTTCACATAATTTTTATAAAATATTTTTAATTTTTTAAAATTATTTATATTTTTTTAAGTTTAATTTTTTTAAATTATTTATAATTTATTTAAGTTTAATTTATAACTATATTGTACTAGTTTTTAGAACGTGGAAATGTAGATATGAGTATCGTGAACTAGTAGAAGTTTTTCTCAAATTTATAGAAAACATGAAGTTGGAAGCAACAATAATATATATTAAAAAAATATAAAAAACATTTTAAATTACAATGATACTTTAGATTACAATGTATAGAGATATTGATACATTTTAAATCTTATTTCAATAAAAAGTTCAAAGGAGGACAATATTTCTCCTATTGCAAGAACTACAATGTTTAAATTACTAATTTAATTTGTGCTAATAATTATATGAATATATCTAACACAATACTAAAACTTTAATATCCATAAATATTCCATTAGAAAATGAGAAACAAAATTGAAAATACATATATACAAATTTAACATCTTTTTAAAATTAAACTTTACATATATAAACTTTAAACATCTTTATAAATTTGAAGCATTATTTTTTTTTATTGGAAAAAAAAAATAGTACTACTCTTCTAATATGAAAATACAATAAAAGTCAATGATATGGTTGGTTGATATCAACTACAGAGTGGAGCAAATGCTTGTAATGGATATGGTATTGATTTATTAGACTTTCATGTTTAGTTTGGGAATGAAGGAAAACATACATGCATTAAAAGTTTTTCATATCCACAATTATAAAGTGAGTATTATTAAGTTTTTTTAATTAATTAATTTTTGAAATAATATTTACCTTTAGTTTAGTCTTAGTTTTATAGTGATATTTTGAATAAATATAATGAAAAATTTGTAATAAATTATGTATTTGTAATAATGGAATAAATATATTTACATATTAATTTAATATAATTCTAACTTAAAGATATTCTTTTAGGAAATTGGTTCCCAAGCTCCCATTTCTTTGATGTTGAAGCTCCCAAAAAGCTCCCAAGTTCCCAAAAGAGTTCCCAACCAATTGGGGATGTTTCCAACCAGTTCTCAAGCCCTTGAAACTTCGGGAACGACTTTTAGAGATGTTGAAAATGAAAATAGCAGTTCCAGTGCAATTATGGTTTATAATTATTGTATCATAATTTTGTAATAGTGTAAAACTTGTATGTTTAATATGAATGTTTGTTTTTACTTTAAGTTAGGAAACCAATCCATAAATTTTATGGGTTACAAAACTTTCTATCAATTATTTTGTCTTTATAAATGAATAAGATGAACCAACTCTCTTGTGTATAGTCCTTCAAATATGATTCAACTTTCTTGTTGGATGAGTCATTAAAATGAACAAAATAGACATGTACAAAACCCTAATTAAAAGGAAAAAAATTTACTACCTAAATAAAAAGAAAGAGAATCTTTTCCACCTATCTAAGTTAGATCTTAATAAATCTTGGAGGCAAATTTCAACTCATAAAACTAAAGAAAACAATATGAGTTCCTTCAGGGACTACAATTCCTACCTAAAAAATCTTTAGGAATCCACTAATGTCGTGGATAACATTCAAATTGTTTCTACAAAGGATGATTTTTTTAAATAGAATCCATAGAGTTTAGAGTTAATTGACTATTAAAGGGAAAGTTAAGGACATAAAAACTATCGAGCAAAAATATTAAAAATTGGAGGGCCTATCCTCATCCCTCACATCCACAATCTTTGAATTTGGTAGTCAAATAGGACTTCCCTAAACCTTGGAATCACGAATTCATTATATCTACTTTTAATAGTGGGGATAAAAACAATCCCTCTAATTATAGGACCATTATGGTTAGCCCCATATTAACCAAGTTATATGAAATTATTTTGGAAGAGACAATCAACGTATGGCTAGAAATCCACCAAAAAAGAGATAATCTCTAGGCTAGATTTATGAGGCACCATTCAATTATGAACCACCTTGTACACCTAGGATCATTGTGGAGGATTGTGTAAGGTACCAGAAGATAATTTGTAGAGAAAAAATACAAATTTTTATCAAAGTTGTTAGAAAAAGAAAAAAATTGAGAACAATAAAACAATTGATCGAAAATATGATACTGTTATTATCTCAGTAGCCAACTTCACTTTCCACTTTGAGGGGGAAGCCTCCAATAGAGAAAAGCTCAATTACAAAAGGATTCACAAGACAACCCTTTTCCATGGTTTTCAGCCCAATTTATACTATTTTTATCTTCTAGAGAACTTTATAGAGGAAGCACTTTCTAGAGACAAAACCTTCTAGTAAGTCTTCTCACAATAGACATGTTCACATCATTAGATAGGCCTTATTTAATAATGTCGGCCTTTATTACATAACAAAACATATTATTCTATATACTTGAGGGGTTAGGGAGATTAGGACCCTAACATATTGTTACAATAATAAAACCAATATCATGTGTTGTTTCGTTGTCTTTAGAAAATACTTTGGAACAATCCCCAAGACTAACCTTTGGAATAGGTTAGAAGAGTTCAAAGTTACTTTCAAGTTAAAAGGTGTTGTGATAAGGTTGCAAAAGAATTATATTTCCAAGTTCAGGAACATCGAGGGTTGGTCAAAAGAAATTAGTTATAATACAGGTGTTAAGCAAGGTTTTCCCCTATCCCCTATCATTTTTAGCATATACATTGACAAGTTATAGGGTTGTTTGGAAGAAGCAGGTTTTGTTAGATTGACTCTCACTAGTATATTCCTCATCTTATTTCTATGTGTTGATCATATTTTTCTTATTGAGAGGAGTCCCTATGATTTCGAAAAGAAACTAAAAAATCTCAAGGATTTGTGCTCCAATAAGAGTATGAATATTAACACTCACAAAAAAAATGTTTATGATTATTAAATCCAAAAATATATTCACTTACACTAATTTTGTGCATGACAACAACGCCTTGGAGGAAGTGACTTCACACAAATATCTTAGAATTCATCTTCATCACAAATTAACTAGAAGTATAACTTTGAGAAAAGGATAAATGGAGGATGGAAAGCTTATTATGGACTTAAAAATAGTTGCAAATAAATGGACCCTTAGCTATGGAACAATAGGAAACTCCCTTTTTTACACTCTCGTCACTCTTTTTATCTTATATGGTTGTGAATTTCTAGGTTGTAGCATCTCTAGATAATCATGGAGAAAGATAGAGAAAACAAAAAGTGTTTTATAACTTGCACCCTATCCTATTCTCATCGTAGAAAATAGTATTTCCCCCATAGAGGGAATGACTATGCCTAGGTACCTAATGTACAAGAACAACATAATCAACATGCAACATAAGAGGCTTCCAAATATTGCATCAAATTCGAGTCAAAACCACCTACGACTCAAGCAGGTTCAACATAAAGATGCCAAGTCTTGGCTAAATCATTGGGGAACAAAGGAAGGGGTCACTCTATAGAATAACAATGATATTAAAAATATTGATACATCTAAATTTAAGGATAAATTGTGGTGAAATAAATAATTATACGATAAAATAAATTTAAGGTATTATAAGGAGATGATCAACCTCGATCTAGAAGAAATACAACACATCCTTCCATACTTCATCAAAAATGTCCCCATTTCTGGAACTTTATGGATATCCTCCTCCATCCATCACATCGACCTTGAAAAGGAATACAAAGGATCAAGCAATGGAGGACCACATAGGGAATCAACAAGAGGTCCTCAAACTATTGAAGGACAACTTGGTTATGGCACAAAATAGGATGAAACAACATGCATACCAACATCGTTGTGAAAGGGAATTTGAAGTGGGGGATTGGGTATTTTTAAGGATACAACCATACAAAGAAATGTCCCTCAAGAAATAAAAGAAGGACAATAAATTAGCACCCAAATATTATGCCCCCTATAAGGTTTTGCAAAGGATTGGAAGTATGGATTACAAATTGGATTTTCCTCCATATTCACGTGTAGATCCAATGTTCCATGTTTCTTGCTAAAAGAAGGTCATCAAAAACAAGATCCCAGTACAAACTATTTTACCAAAGATCAATGAAGAAGGGGAAATCATATTAGAGCTAGAAACAATCCTTGAAACAAGAAATAAGAAGTTGATAAATTGAACAATTACAGAGTACCTCGTCAAATGGAAGAAGCTACTAGTGGAGGAGGCGACATAGGAAGATGAGTTATTCATTCAAAAGCATTTGTTCTTAGTCAAGTTTCAAGGACAACACTTTTTTGAAGGGGAGGGGCATGTTAAGCCCTAAATAAATCCCCATGTTATGTATAAACCCCCTTATTAAGCCCCTTATTGAATTATTACATTTCTTGTATTATAATTGTATGTAGGCTCTGAACCCCTTCATGACACCCTTTCATTATAATTGTACCCTTTGTCTCCTATATATACACCAAGGAGATCTAGTCTTAGGAGAATCTTAACTCAAATCATATTGTGTTCTGAAGTGGATATATTATAAAGGAGGTTTCCCCCTCGAAGTGGACTATAATTTATTGATTTTTTATCATTTTTAAGGTGTTGGATCATAACAGAAAGGAGACCATCATCCACATAGATCACTATCTGCTCCAGTATTTGCAACCCCAAAGTAAGTTACAAAAAAATAGGAAATACAAATGAATGGGTTCTTACAATGGTTTTGTTTGGTCATAAAATGTAATAAGGGTTTCACAAACAAGTTGGCAGTCATGCTTTCATGGCCACCCACATCCAAGATTGCAGCTTTGGGAACTTTGATGTGCATGAAGCTTTTTACTCATGATGCATACAGAGAGTTATACATAGAATATGGACTCCAAGGAGGTATTTTATCAACTATAGGGCCAAATTCATATAGAAGAAGGTGGCAACAAGCATGAATATCATTTCTAGAAAGGTATACTCTACAAGATCTACAAGATTTTTTTTCCTAAAAGTGAACGATTGCAGCTTATCAGAGAGGCTCACACCTCCAAGGTTGCAAGACATTTTGGTGTTTGGAAGATTGTTGCCAACTTACAAAGGTATGTGTACTAGTCCATAATGCAAGAATATGTAGCACAGTATATTAGAGGATGTATACTTTGTTGTAATAACAATCCCAATAATAAGAAGCAAGGTCTATATAACATCCCTTACCGGTACCCACTAGACATTAGGAATGCATTTCCATGGATTTTGTGGGTGGTTTACGAAGGGACATGACTATTTATTTTTGGTATTTGACAGGTTCAACAAAATGTGCATTCTCATTCCTTGTAAAAAGACCATGAAGGGATAGGAAGCAACAAACTTATTCTTTGAATATGTCTGGGTGCACTTTGGGATACCAAGGAGAATCGTCTCATACAAAGACACCATATTTTTCAGTTCCTTCTAGAATACATTGTGGGAGAAGATGAAAACTAAGCTCAAGAGGTACACAACATTTCATCCACAAAGAGATGGAAAAACAAAAGTAGTCAATAAGACTTTGGCGTATTTTTTGAGGGGTTACAATCAAAAGCATTTGAAGACCTGGGATGAAAATGTGATCTATATACAAAACTTTTATAATAGATTACTCCAAACTTCTACTGGTAAGTCACCATTTGAAACTTACTTTGGATATTTTCCACCTTCACCCTTAGATGTTGTATATAGATAGCAAGGAGGAGTGAGGGAGGACCTCATAGGAGATGCATTAAAAGAAGAAAAAAATGTTGAGAAGATCAAGAAGATGCATTCTCAATTACAAGAGACGTTGAAGAAGTCACAAGAAAAGTACAAGGCTAGATATGAATAACAAAAAACAGAGAAAACATTTAGAGTGGGAGACAAAGTATGGTTACAACTGAATAAGGAAAGGCTACAGGGTCTCGGTAAGAGGATGAAGGCTTTGTGGTATGGTCCTTTTGAGGTATTGGAAAAGGGGGTAGATAATGCCTACAAACTTAGTATACCCCCATACATGAGAATTTACTTGGTAGTGAATGCGAAGAATCTCAAACTCTATGATCCCTCCATGTTGAATAAGGAGGAGGAGTAGGTCCTATCTTCCATAAAGGATATAACAACAGATTCTCAGGATGATTTGGAAAAGGACATAGTTTTGTAGAATAGGTCCATAAGTATAAGACAGGGGTAGCAAGACCATTGGAAAATTTGGTTGAGAGGACAAATTCCAAGTAAAGAAAAATGGTACTCCACGGAAAAGGTAGGGGAAAAAGTTCCTCACCTCATTAAGGAAAGATTTTGGGGACCAAAAACCTCCCTAGATGGGGAGGTGTGATCATTGTATTATTTTTCATCTATCTTGATGCTTTTAGAGTGGAAAAAATTGGACGAATAATCTTGTAGGGTTATTTTAGTGGTAGGTTCTAGTTTCAAAAATTGGGCTTTGGAACCATCCAAAGCCCTTTTGAGGCATTAAATGGTGTTTTTAGGGATTCTATTGTCTATATCTTGTGCCCACACCCTTGAATGTGTTCTACACTCTGAGACCTTTCCAATGGTGCAAACCTTGCATCAATGGGAGCTCGTATGAAAATGTTATGCCTCTTGCAAGTTGACCTATTATGTTGACCACCATGGTATGAGAGGATGCCACATCATCCCTCGCTACTCATGCATATGGGGCTAGCCATATGAGGACTTTCAAAAATATTTTATAAGGTCAAAAATATTATCACAATTGAGTATTGAGTAAGTCAAAACCCTAACCCTAGATGGCTATTGAGCTATGTTAAATACCAAGCCATCAGTAGGAGAAGGGGATGGATTCTATGTTATTGTATTTTGTTCCATAGCAAAGAAGAACAACTAGGAGTGGGAAATTAGAGAGAATAATAGAGGGGGTTAATGTTTTGTAGCAGCTTAATAGGCCATAGGTCTCAGGTAACTCCATAGAGAATGCCTTCTCCTTTGTAATTGTATTATTTCCATACCAGAGAAAAGAGAGCAGAGAAGCCTCACCTTCTAGTTGGTTTTTCTCCCATAAGGGTTTACCAAAGAAAATGTTTGTGTTATTTTGTGGATGGTGTGTGATTTAATTTTACTATTCTCTATTTTCCACATTTTATCTATTTCAAACATAAGCAGAAAATCAGTAACTAAATATTTTGAAATCTAAAGGAATTTAACCTTCATAGTGTAGATTTCAATTTCATTTATCATATTTGTTGTGATGAACTATTCCATGGGAATATCCACAATAGTTTACATATCACTACAAGGCTTCATTAACAAACAAGAAGTTGAGTTATGGATTCACACTACCAGTGTGTGTTTCAGTTAGGGATTCACATCATTACTATGAACTTGGGCACTATTCTTTGTATTGATTACAAAGAATAATCAATGTGAAAACAAAAAGAGCTTAGGAAAATAGCTAAAAGAAGTTGTTTCTCTTGTATGAAAGGTGTTTACATATCTTATTTCCCATCAACGATAGTTTTGTAGATTCAATTTCTTCATTTGCAAGATCTTGTAATGTCTTTATGGCCTCCTATTTAAATCTTATGAAAACATGACCCTACTTTAATGCCCTTGATTTGACCTTGGTTTTTATGTTTTTACAAATATAGATCTAGATTATGATGGATAGAGACACTTTTTCAGAAATGAAAAAATATGCCTTGCTAAGGACCATGTTTTGTTCTCAAATATTGTAATATTTCATTAAAAGGAATGTTGTAAAATCATAATTTTCTTAAAACATATCCCTCCTTTAATACCCTTAATTTCATATTGCTTTGTAAGTTTTGACATACATAGACATATCAAGATGCATAGTGGCACTTGTGAAACAATGGCCAAATATTCCTTTCTAAGGACCATCTTTGCTTCTTAAATATTCTCATGATTTGTTGTAGAGGAAGAGTGTAAAACCATATTTGCTTCATGGTCATTTCATTGCTTTTCCTATGTTTTTATAGACTACTACACAACAAGAAGACTGCCAAAGAGAAACAACATGATATTTGTGCATAAATTTCAATAAAAAGACATGAGAATAATACAAATCAAGTACATAATTATCACTATTATGTTAAGATTGTATTGCAATGCCTATAGAATTGGGAAACCACACTTTTAATCATAACTTGTTTTACATTGTTGCAATGAGCTTATTGAAAATAAACACATTTATTAACTCTCTAAATGTAAATTACTAATGAGAGGTAGGATACAAGGCTTCATTAAGAAACAAGAAGTTGAGTTAGGGATTCAAACTACCTCATGTATACTTGAGCACTAGCCTAAAGATTGTCAAGACAACATTGACAACATTTTGGTCTTTTCCTTTTCAACTATTTAAACTTAAAGATGCTTGTGCAACTTCAATCTATCTGTCATTCGTCCACTACTTCCTCCATTGGCAACACCACTTTAAGCATGTCTGTGTCATGTTAAGCATCCTAGTCTTGTCAAACTGGGAATTTCTGGAAGGAAAGATGGCATATCTAGATTATAGAAAGTGTGAACATAGCCTATCAACCACTACAACTTCTGCTGCTACGACTTCTGGTTATGCTATTGGATTTGGATCTGTTAGAACAGTGGCTGCTACCTATGCCTTTGCTCCTGCTGCTCTAGCTACTAGTGGTGCTCCTGGGTCAGAATCGGCAGACTCTACATAATCAACCGAATCAACTGCTTACTCCACTTCATCACCTGGAGAAACCAGTCTGACACCTATACTTTTACTAGCCTGAGTGGAATTACCGACCAACGGAACACTAGGTCCCGTTTCAGTAGATGGATTCGGGCGCCAAAAGGACAACTGATCGATCGTCACAATTTGACCACCATGTTGTTGACTTTAAACTTCTTATGAAATGTAATTATACTATAGTAAGAATAGTTCAATTAAATGTTCATTGTTCTAATGTCAATTCCATTCTACTAGAGTCACGTGATATAGTAGGTGAACACATTAGTACATATTACTCTTTTGAACATCCATTTGAGATGAATGTTTCATGATAAGCCAAGTAATATGGAACTTATAAAAGATTAATTATGCTTATACAAAATCTTCATGGTTGTTTCAAGTGAATGAAATTGCAAAGAAAGCAACTATACTTGTTCTATAAAGTGTATAAAAATTTCAATGAAATGACAAAATAAACGAAGTATATAAAAATTTCATTATATTAATATAGTTTTTAATTATAATATCAATAATTCTTTTAAAATAGTTATTTTCCAATCTTTGATTGTGATTGTAAAAATAGGACCTCCATTATTCAGTTTAAAGTTATCACAATATAAATCACTTTAAAGTTATCACAATATAAAGATATATATCCTAAAATTTTATGTAAGATCCTCAATTGTCATTTCATTTTCAATATTTTGGAAACCTTTTACTAAATATGAACAACTAGAAGTAAAATCACTAAAGCAATTGTAAGTCCTACCCCTTAGGTGAACATACCTAGCTAAGTAGTTAGGTTTTCAATTTTATTAACATGTTATAGATCAACTTTTAATTTCAATGCAATATACTACTTTCAAATACGCAATACCTCATTTTAATAATAATAAGATTAAATATAAGATACTTCATTTTAATAATAATCGAGATTTACCTGAAACTTTTTCTAATTCATAGAAATTAGAATTCATAACTTACCTTTTAAACCTTTTCTTTATAAATTTTATAAAATCCTTTGTATGCGATCCATTTAGTTAAAATATTTATGCACTTTTGTTTAGAGAACAACGCATATTACATCTGTGCCCAACATTAATCGGCATCATTCATTTACGTCATGATTGCTTTCTCATTTAGAATAAAGTGTGTTATTTTCAAGCTCCACTTTTCGATTTTGTGCAATTTTCAACCATTTTGAAAAAATAAAGTATCTAACAATCAAAGTAATAAAGTATCTAACTTTAGTTGCGGCATGGCGTATTGTTAACTTTTAAAATCGTGTACAATTTTGTCCCCACTTTTCATTTCGGTTCAGCTTTCAACTATTTTGAAAAATAAATTACCTAGCAATCTAACTTTCAATGTGATGGAACAAATATCTACTTTCAATGTGATGTAACAAATATCTACTTTCAATGTGGTGTTATTGGTAACTTTTAAAATAGTACATGCAATTTAGTCGTTATCCATTTTAAATATTTATTATTTTATTTTATTTCACATAATTTTTGTGATCATGATGATTAACGACCAAATGGGTCTATTGATCTATTAGTTTATAAAAAAATAAATATCTTTTATAATTTTTATAAAATATATCTAATTTTTATAAAATATTTCTAATTTTTAAAAAATTATTTATAATTTATTTAAGTTTTGTTTATAATTATTATATCATAATTTTGTAATAGTGTAATAGTGTAAAACTTTTATGTTTAATATGAATGTTTGTTTTTACCATAAGTGAGGAAACCAATCCATAAATTTTATGGGTTACAAAACTTTATATTAATTATTTTTTTTTCATAAATGAATAATATTAACTAACTCTCTTGTATATATAGTAATTAAAATATGAATCAACTTTCTGGTTGGATAAGTTTTTAAAATGAACAAAATGGACATGTACAAAGTTGTAATTAAAAGGAAAAAAAGTTACTACTTAAATAAAAAGCAAGAGAATATTTTCCACCTACTAAGTTAGATCTTAATAAATTTTGGAGGTAAATTTCAAATCATAAAACTAAAAGAAAACAATATGAGTTCCTTTAGGGACTAGAATTCTTACCTAAAAAATATTTAACAATTCCCTAATATCGTGACCAACATTCAGTTTCTACAAAGGATGACTTTTTTTAATAGAATCTAGAGATTTTGGAGTTAATCAGCTCTTAAAGGGAAAGTTAAGACATCAGAGGCTATCGAGCAAAAATATTAAAAATTGGAGGGTCTATCCTCATCCCTCACATCCACAAGCTCTTGAATTTCGTGGTCAAGTAGGACTTCCCTAAACTTTGGAATCACAACTTCATTATATCTACTTTTAAAAGCATGGATAAAAACAATCCCTCTAATTATAGGACCATTATGGTTAGCCCCATATTAACCAAGTTATATGAAATTGTTTTGGAAAAGACGATCAACGTATGGATAGAAAGCCACCCAAAAAGAGATAATGTCTAGGCTAGATTTATGAGCCATCATTCAATTATGGACCACCTTTTTACACCTAGGATCATTCTGTAAGGTACCAAAAGATTATTTGCAGAGAAAAAGTACAATTTTTTTATCAAAGTTGTTAGTAGAAAGAAAAAAATTGAGAACAATAAAACAATTGATTCAAAATATGATAACTTTAATATCTCAGTAGTCAAGCTCAATTTCCACTTCGAGGAGGTAAGCTCTAGCAGAGCAAAGCTCAATTACAGAATGATTCACAAGACAACCCTTTTCCATGGTTTTCACCCCTATTTATACTATTTCTATCTTCTAGAGAACATTATAGAGGAAGCATTTTCTAGAGATAAAACCTTCTAGTAAGTCTTCTTACAATAGACATGTTCACATTATTAGATAGGCCTTATTTAATAATGCCGAAATTTATTACATAAAAAAACATATTATTCTATCTACTTGAGGGGTTAGGGAGGTTAGAACCCTAACAAATTGTTACGTTAATAAAACAATATCCTCTGTTGTTTTGTTGTCTTTAGAAAATATTTTTAGACAATCCCCAATACTAACCTTTGGAATAAGTTAGAAGAGTTCAAAGTTACTTTCAAGTTAAAAGGCGTTGCGATAAGGTTGTAAAATAATTATATTGCCAAGTTCAAAAACATCGAGGGTTGGTCGAAAGAAATTAATTATAACACATGTGTTAAGCAAAGTTTTCCCCTATCCCCTACCATTTTTAGCATATACATTAACAAGTTAGACGGTTGTTTGGAAGAAGCAGGTTTTGTTAGATCTACTCTCACTGGTATATTCCTCATCTTATTTCTATATGTTGATCATATTGTTCTTATTGAGAGGAGTCCCTATGATTTCGAAAAGAAACTAAAAAATATCAAGGATTTGTGCTCCAATAAGAGTATGAATATTAACACTCACAAAAAGAATGTTTATGATTATTAAATCCAAAAATATATTCACTTACACTAATTTTGTCCATGACAACAACGCCTTGGAGGAAGTGACTTCATACAAATATCTTAGAATTCATCTTCATCACAAATTAACTAGAAGTATAACATTAAGAAAATGATAAATGGAGGATGGAAAACTTATTATGGACTTGAAAACAGTTGTGAATCAATGGACCCTTAGCTATGGAACAATAAGAAACTCCCTTTTTTACACTCTCGTCACTCTTTTTATCTTATATGGTTGTGAAGTTCTAGGTTGTAGCATCTCTAGATAATCATGGAGAAAGATAGAGAAAACCTAAAAGTGTTTTATACCTTACACCCTATCATATCCTCATCGTAGAAGATAGTCTTTCCCCCATAGAGGTAATGACTATGCCTAGGTACCTAATGTACAATAACAACATAATCAACATGCAACACAAGAGGCTTCCAAATATTCTATCAAATTCTAGTCAAAACCACCTACGACTCAAGCAGGTTTGGCATGAAGATGCCAAATCTTGGCTAAACCATTTGGGAGCAAAGGAAGAGGTCACTCTATAGAATAACAATGATTTTAAAAATATTGATACATCTAAATTTAAGAAGAAATTATGGTGAAATAAATAATTATAGGATAAAATAAAGTCAAGGTACTATAAGGAGATGATCAACCTTGATCTAGAAGATCAAAAGTATCCCTTTGTTTTGACTAGCATAAAGAAGAAAATAAACATTGTTAAAACAAAGACAAATTCTTATGAGCTCCATAGTGAAATATGGCATCAGAACATTATTAAATCATAATGGATGACACTAATTTGTCATATTTGTGACACTAAGAGGGTTCAATATGAAAACCACTTTCTTTAGAATGTCCTATGTACACTCATATTAGATCGCAATTTGAAAATATTTGTTACAATGAACTTCCTAATATTTTAACTCACTAAAATTATGGTGGTTCATGAATACTTCTCTTAAATCTTTGTGAACACATAAATAAAATTATAAAGCAAACCAAATAATTCCTTACATTTATTATGGTTCCATAAACTAAATTTGATATGATGTTAATCATCATCATCTACTCAACTAGTGATTTGTTAATGAATTGATTAAGATGTAACACACATCTAGTTAAATTTTAAGGCTTTCTCCCCATAATCCTAGTCTTATTTGGTATATATTAAATAATGATCCTCTCTAAGAGGAAAAACCAATACATATATTTTAATACTATCATTGTTTTATGGATTTTTCCTCTTAAAGTGGATCCTTATTTAATATATATTAAGTGGATCCTTATTTAATATATATTAAATAAGACTAGGATTATTGGGAGAAATCCTTAAAAGTAAATTAGATGTGTGTTACATTTTAATTTTAACATTCTTTTATTATGCACACTTCTGTTGTGACTTATTCTTTGAAGACACTTGCATGCAAGTGATCCGGTTCATTATATGAGTGACTGCTTCGCTTATGTATTTTGATGATGAGATTGTGATTTATGATGTTATGTTAGGTTATTATGTATAGAAAGGTGTTATTGACTAGTTTCTCTTGAGTGTGCATGAATCTTGACAAATTGAGGATGTTGATGGCATCGATGGACCTCTTTGGACTCCAGATCGAGTCAGGGAGTGGAATGTTTATGGTTTGTGTATTTTGTTATTGCATATGTGACATATGACTGATATATTATGATGTTGTTTATGGATCACTGACATGTTTGTTGATGGATGCAGGCTGATGATAGCTTGCTAATCAGACTCACATTTGGAGTAAAGGAGTCATGCATGACAATAAGAGATATTGAGGGAGATTTGTGGCAACATCCCTGCCACAACCTACTAGCACTCCCGTCATGGCTCAAACTATAGGTTAACGGTTACCTAGTTCGAGAGATCCACGATCTCGTGAGGGAATATTGTGGCAGTCGTTCACGATGATTCTAAGGGGAATGCAATGAGGTAGGGTCCTTATTCCTTAGAGGCCCTTAGTCTCCCACAAGGTCACCTGAAGGAGTTTTGACTCCAAGGGTTTGACGTCTACCAAAATCAGTCAAAAGACGAGTGACACCCTTGGAGCATGTAGTGCGTCTTGAAGGGCACTTTACGTAAACAAAAAAACAAAGTAGGTGAGTGGCATCCTTGGAGCGCGTAGTTCGTCTTGAAGGGAACGTCTCATTTTTGTTAACACTGATAAGTTAAAGAACTTAGTACCTAGAAAACTATGTCTCCTTAGGACTTGGTCAGGCTTAAAATGAATGTTGTGTGAGTAAAGATAAATAATTATAATTTTCCCTTAAAAAATGTTGCCAAGCCTAGTGATTTTAAAAGCTAGGTCAAAGTAGAACATGTGAACAAAAAAAACTAAAAGTTCTTTGCTCCTCTACACTTACATTATAAAACAGGTAAGAGTAACTGTTTCAGATATGAAATGATTCCAATGCTTTAGCATAATTTGTAGTAAATGTACATAGTATTCCTTCAAGAGTTGTTTGTGACCTAATGGGGCATTTGATTATCCTCATGTTGAAGAATGATTGTAACATCATCACAGGTCCCTATTTGACTTTCACCTTCCATCAATATCTTATGATTTATAGCAGCTAGAAACAACACAAACATAAGAATTACATGGGTGTCATAAGTCTTACAAAGATCATGTTTCTTCTTTTTGTTCCCCTTTCTCTCATCCTTGGCATATTTGGATATGTATGTTTTTTTCTTTTTTGACAGAAACGTTTAGAGAGATTTGTATTAAAGGGTCCAGGACTAGCCACTTTTTCGATTACAATATGGCAGAGATTCACTAAGTAGATGCCTGTAAGGAGCTGGACATTACTACTGAAATTACTAAGTTTGGGCCTTCACCCCTTGAAGCGATTCTATTCACCTACTATTACAAATTTATTTAGAGCCTTGACTTCTATACAAAATTTCAAGATGCTTGAGAATAAGAGAACGCTTCAGATCAAGAGACTAGTTATTCTTTGGGGTCCTTCCTCCATTCATTATTCAACTGGGACATTTTGGCTTCCAGCTAACCAATCCTTTCTTCAAATTCGTCCTTTGGGTTCTTCAGTTCTTGATGCAGTTTGCTGAGCTCCTCTGTGAAACCAAACTTTGTTGCGGAGATGTCCTGCTCTAGTTGCTCCATTCTCCTGCCTGCCTCCAAGTCTAGGTTCTCCAAGAAATCGAGTTGGAATTGTAGCATCTGATTCAAGCTCTCCAACATTGAATCCATGAGCTTCAGTCGCTGCTCCGTGGTGAGCTTGCTGCTGGAACTTGTTGCCATCTCGCCACCCCTACTTCACGTGGACTGGTTCCTCACAGTCAGCTTCTCTACATAGCTATGCTTAGAATTGCTCATGGCCTGAGGATACTTCTCTGATTTAAACTCACCCTCATGGCCTTCAACAGTTCGCCCTTCTTTGATTTCCCCAAGAGGTATGGTCGGGTTGTCCTGCTGTCTCCTCTTTGCTTGAGATCTGATCTTTCTCAGGCCATCCTTTGCCCCTCTCGTCCTATCACGTGACCCTCAACTGGCTGAGCCTGGGCGCTGTCTCTGTCGTCCTGTCCCCCTTTTTTCCACTTGCATGAGCTGCGTGCTTGACGAGTTGGTGGGTCAAGGCATCTCCAGCGTGGATAGCAGGCTATTTAAGTTCAGACTTCATGGTGCCAAAAGGGTGCCTCTATTTGCCTCCGCGTCCGCGTCCTCATTCAAATCTCACAAAACGTGGAATAACTTGTATGAGGAGAAACTCATAAGAAGGAGGCGGATTCTGTCTAGTAGCTTGTTAAGTTGTGCACTTTGATTTTTGGAAGAACCGATAATGGCACTTATTATTATTCGGGAGTCTCCTATGATGATCAAGTTCCATATCCCTTGCTTGTTGGCTTGACATAGTCCTTGCCACAGAGCCATTGCTTCTGCACAGTTGTTGGTGGCAATGCCTAAACCCAGGGCGTATCGCACCAAAATTTCTGCATTGGGGCTTTCAATCGTCCCTCCTCCAGCTGCTTGACCTGGGTTCCCCTTTGAGGCCCCGTCGAAGGACAAGATATAGGCCTTCCTTTCGTTCTTCCAATTGATGAATTCCTTCTTCCCTATCCTTATTTCCCAATCCTCTTGGCGCATGGGGTTGACTATACTCCCGTTTAGCTTTTGAATTTTAAACTGGGCCAGCCAGAGCTCTTCCTTTTCTTCCATCTTCCTACCGCACTATGAGTGACGAAGACAGTTGGCCCAATCGCTAAAGAGTGCTTGAACAATGGTGCCCACTAGGGGTGCCCTCCTTTTCTTATCCCTGAAAACCCTGTTATTTATTTCCAACCACAGCCCCCATAGGATGAACCTTAGGATTTCACTCCAAAGCCCCGAGGCATAGCTTTGTTTCTGAGTTTGGAAATGGTAAAGGGAGTCCCAAATTTGGAGGAGGGTCTTGATGTCTTGAGGACAGGGAAAATCGGTTTGCAACCCAATTTCCAGCCTCCATACTTCCTTTGAATAATTACATTTGAGGAGGAGGTGATCTATAGTTTCTTCAGCCTGCTGACACAGGGGACATCTGAAGGGGCCCTCCCAATCTTTCCTTTGGAGGTTATCCCCTGTTTGGATGTTGTTATGGCCAAGGGTCCAGAGAAAAAGATCAATTTTGGGAATGGATTTAGTTTTCCAAATGGATTTCCAGAGGGTCGGGTTGGGTGGGGCATTGGGTAAATTTAGAAAGGTTTTATAGCCCATGGAGGTAGTATAAGGTTGAGCGTTCTTCCCCCAGCCTCTCTTGTCCTTCCCTTTTTTTTTGAGGGGGGCTTTCCCCTGAAGACAGAGCTTAAGAGTGCACCAGTCACCTTCTAATTCTAGGGGTAGGTTGTCCACTTCCCATCCTTGCCAGGACTTGCATCTGTCCTTTCCCCACGTTGAGATGTCGAAGAGCATCTTTAAATTTTGCCCGTCCATCTAGTCTTTTAGGCGTTGCTGGCCCTGCTTTAGTTCTAGCTGAGGGTCTCCTAGAATAGAGTCCTGCCAGATTTTGATTTTCTTCCCATTTCTCGGCACCCATGTGAGGTGGGGAGTGAAAAGAGCCAAGGTCTTTTTGCAGAGGGAGAAGATTGGGGACCCCTTAGCCTCCTTGCATGGGTTTTCTATGCATCTCTCCCTTGCGCCCCTGAAATATTTTTTCCACAGAGCTTCTTTTCTCCAGGCTAGATCACCGTTGACAATGTGCCAGAGCAGTTTCGTCCCCAGAGCCAGATTTTGTACTTGGGTTTTTTTGAAATTAAGACCACCTTCCAGGAGGGGCTTGGATATTTTTACCCAACTTATGAGGTGTAGTCTCGTGCATGTCTTCTTCTTGCCTTCCCACAGGAAGCTTCTCTGCATTGCTTCCATTTTTTGAATTATGGAGCCAGGAGCTAGAAGCAGCGAGTTCTGATAGATGGGCACACTGGCCAGAACGGACTTGATTAGGACTACTTTCCCTGCTAGATTTAACCAATTCGACCCCCAGGAGTAAATTCTCTTTTTCATCTTGTCAATTAAGTGGTTCCACTGTGAGGCCCTTGGGGAAGATTTGAAGATAGGAATTCCTAGGTAGGTGAAGGCCTCCCAATTGGTATGTCCTTCCATCCCCAATACTCTGGAAATTCCCAACATTTCTTTGGGCATGATATTCCAGCCATAGAGCTTGCTTTTTGTTTGACTTATCAAACTTCTTGAAACTGCAGCATATGCATCTAGCTCCTCCTTAAACTTCTTTGCTACTATTGGGCTTGCCCCTCCTAACAACAGGGTGTCGTCCGCGAATTGGGCATGATTTATTTCCTTCACGCCTTGTGCTATTTTTAGCCCTTGAAGGTTGCTTTGGACTTTGGAGTTTTCCAACTGATAGCTTAGGACCGAAGCTTGAATTGCATCAAGGAGGCACGAGAGAGGACACCCTTGCCTTAATCCTCTGGAGGCTTGGAAAAATTTTGTTACTCTTCCATTTACCATGGGGGCTATCCATGGCGACCCTATGCAGGCTCTAACCCAATTCACAAAGGACTGATCGAAACCAAACTTCCTCATTACCGCAAATAAGAAATTGTGATTAACTCGATCAAAAGCATTTGCAAGATCTAGTTTTATAATCATACCTTTGTCTTTCCTGCGGATGCTTGAGTGAAGAGCCTCTTGCACAAGGATGATGTTGTTTGAAATTTGCCTACCTTTGATGAAGCCTCCCTGATTCTCTAGTCTATGAGAGGGAGGACTGTTTTCAATCTGTTTTCTATAACCTTGGTAAGGATTTTATAGCTTGTGTTGCAGAGGGAAATCGGCCTAAAGCGGTTAAAGCTGAGCACTCCTTTCTCTTTCGGGATGAGTGCCAGGAAGGTCGAGTTTGTGCTCCCTCCTATCTTGCTGCTCGCTTGTGATTTTCTTATCATTTTAGTGAGATCAGATTTGATTATTCCCCAACAGTGTTGATAGAATCTGATTGTGAATCCGTCTGGTCCAGGGGCCTTGTCCGGGTGCATTTGGTCTAGTGCCTCTTTTATTTCTTGCTGCGATACTTCCTCCACAAGTCTGAGGTTGGTGTCATCCTTTATGAGATTCGAAACTATGGAAAGGGGGTACCTTTGGGAGTCAATGCTTTCCCTTTGTGTTTCTGAGTAGAGGGTTCCAAAGGTTTCGAAAGATGCTTGTCTAATGCCTTCTTGATCTAAGATTGTAATGTTTTGGACCTGGATTTCTGCCACTGCCTTATAATGCTACCTAGCTTCGGCTTGTTTATGAAAATAACTAGTATTTTTATCACCTTCCTTCAACCAGAGACTACGAGACTTTTGCCTCCAATAGCTTTCTTCTTCCCTGCAGGCCTTGTGCCATTGCTTTTGAAGGTGGTCCTCTTTGAGAAGGTCCTGCTTTGTGACCTCCCTATTTTCCAAATCGAGTTGATGGCTCTCCAGACGCATTTGGGCTTCTTTACGCAAGGTGGCTGGGTCAGGTTGTCTTTTTGCCCAGGATTTTAGCGCAGCCTTAAGCCTATGCAATTTTTCTTCCCAGACATAAAACACAGATCCATTTACCCTACCTGTCCACACGCTGGAGACTATGCGCAGAAAATCTTTGTCCTGTGTCCATGATGGGTTGAATCTGAAGGGGATGGGCCCCTGGCCTTGATAAGCCTTTAACTCTAGGCTTACTGGCTTGTGGTCATAGGTGCTATGTGGAAGGATTTCTAAGGAGGCTATGAGCCCAAGGGTCAAGAAAGAGCTTTGTACGAGGAATTTGTCCAGACGGGCAGCAATATGCCCTAATCCTACCCTTTTGTTGGTCCACGTATAGAGGCCCTTGCGTGGCTTAATATCCATTAAATCCCATGCTGAGATTAGGTCTTCCACCCATTCTCTAGCTGGGTCCCTTACAATAGATCCCCCTCGTTTTTCTTCTTGGACCATAGTTACATTTAGATCCCCTCCAAGGATGATATTTTCTAGATCATTGCTTGTTAAGAAGTCTAGGAGGGTTTTCCAACAGTTCTTTTTTTCCTCTATATGTTGTGGGACATAGATATTAAAGAGACTTACCGTATGTCCGGACTCCTTGTGGAGGAGTTGGGAGTAAATCTAGTGCATGTAGAAGTCTGAGCCGATCAGTTCTATTTTGGAGGCATTCCACAGGGTGCAGAACCCTCCTGATGCACCTCTGGCGTTTTCAGCTAAACCTTGGTTGTTTCTCCAAATGTTTTTTGAGACTTTAATAGAGTCCTGTTGACTCATCTTGGTTTCCTGGATGAGTAGGATGTCCTCTTTCGATGCTCTGATGATATCCTTGAGAGCTTCTTCCTTCCTTTTGCTGCCAAGACCCCTACAGTTCCAGGAAGTTAACTTTATTGATTACATTGAGGGGGGGAATGGCCTCCTTGGGAGGCTTTAGCTAGCTTCCTTGTTTGCCTCACACTGATCATTTATTTGATGGTTGGCTGTGCTCCTTTTAAAATGTCCTTGTAGGTTTCCTGATCTTTTTCTACTTTTTTGGATTTCCTGCCTCGTCTCAGTTTCTTTGGGGTGTCCCAGGCTTCACTTGCCCCTTATAAGTTGTTCCCTGATGAGATCTCCCCATCCTCGGTGCCTTGTGTCATCCCATTCCTTGGAGGGGATTTGTTTTTTTCCACTCCTTCTGTTATCTTTTGGGGTTCTCCGGCTTCCGGATTTTGTGTGCCTCTTTCTTCTTCCTCTTGGGCATCTTTGCTCGGATCCTCCATCTCACCTCTAGTTCCCAGAGCCATGAATTTGTTTGTCGTCTCTTTGTTTCCTGGGTACTTGCCTTGAGCTCGAGGTGGTTTTTCACTTCTCGGGCCTTTTGGTTTTAGTTTCCATTTCCGGGGTTGTTGCCAACCTTCTTCTCCTACTATCTCTGTATTTGGGTTTTTTGGGCAGTTTATTTGAAAGTGGCCATATTCGCGACATCCTATACATTTGAATGGAAGCTACTCATAATCCAACTTTTGTAGGTGTTGCCAGTCTCCTAGATTTAGTTTTACCGCTTCCGGCAAGCCTACCTTCAATTCAACTTCCACACAAATCCTTGCACAGGAATACTGGTCTTTTGGATCAGCTCTGTCGATATAGTGTCCTAGTCCATTCCCGATAGCTTGCAGCGAGGAGGTATTCCAGCAGTGTATTGGTAGGTTCGAGAGTCTTACCCAAACAGGGACGTCTTTTGGCACTTCCGAGGCTGGATCGAAGCTTGGAGTCCAACGATTCAGATAGAGCCCCTGTGTGCCCATGAAGTATGGTCCATTTTTGAAGATTAGATCTCGGTCCTCCTGAGAGATGAATTCGAAAATAAAGTATCCTCTTCCAACAGCGTAACATGTTACACTGTTTTTTATCAGCGGCCGCCAGTTCCTTTGAATCCAGTTATCTGTTGACTTAGCTGAGGGCCAGAGGCCCATGAACTGACTGACCAGGCCACGATCTGAGAGGGCAAGTGCAACCTTCATTGGTTTCTCCAAGGGGAGGTCAATCTCTGGAACATCGTCTAGTCTCTTTACAAAACTTGGCGCTTCTGCTTGGGGAGCTTTTTTACTGCAGGCTGCGACTAGTTTTCGGAAGGACGTGGTTGGGGAGGGAGGGGGCGGTGGCTCCCCTCCTCCCTGGATTGACATGGAAATGACTGAACTCAAACCCTAGATCAGATCGGGAGCTTCGCCTTCGCGCGCGTTGTTTGTCTTAACATGATTGTTACATCTTCACCGAAATGATATAGTTATGCATGAAGTAAAGGTATGTGGGCTTGGCCCAGTTAAGCCTTCTACAGCTAGACCACGCCCTTGCTTGGGTTCTAAGCACAAGATGTGACCTTCATTGCAAGAACGACTTTACCATCCAGCCGCCTCCGCTGACCTTTTGGATATGTATGTTACCAAAACGTTGAGTTTGATTTCCAAGTCTGGAGTAACAAAACATTACTTGGAAAACCAATATCTATAATTTAAATCAAAACCAGCTGCTAGAACATCTACATAACACTCCATATAACTATTTAGATATGTTTTACTCATAGACATGAAAATGAGCATTTTTATTTGTCTCATGGAGTAATTGATTGTGCATACTAATTTCTAGTTTCTCATAAAAATGAAGAAATAATTGCCACTTCTTTTTACCTCCATCTCAATGACCTTCACATCAGTGTTGTATTTTTTGCATGACCTATGGAACTTATAACATACTCAATAGCTACGGAAGTGAGACCCCCAATCTACCTTGTAACTTACACCATCCTCCTCTGTTTGGATCCTTGTGGCAGGTCTGTGACAATAGATCTTAAAATTGAATAACCAACAAGACTCATGAAAGTCATGACATCAAGCATTTGAGATACAACAACAACTTCCATCTGCAGGAATTCAATACTAAACATGCTATAAATGCACCTTCACGAGGAACACACACTAGTGATGATAATGGAAATGGTAATGGAAAGCTCTAGACAGGTGGGAAGCTTAGAAGACTCAGACTAACACTCAAACTCTCTATGAAAGTTCCTCCTCGAGAATGAACTCCTCTCCTTCATTTATACAAATTTGTGGAAGGAGGAATCATTTCGAAGACAAGACTCGATGTGACTCTTGGTCCTACATGTCGACCATTAAATCTTACTTTATGGATTCGACGGTAGAGATCGTGCAAGATCCTCTGACTAGATCAAATATTTTATTCTCCACTAGGTAAAAGTGGATGAAATAGTAGATCTAACGAGGTAGTCATGCAAGATTCCCCGATCAAAGGACAGACCAAACATGACATAAAGGAGAGAGAATCTTGGAAATGTGGGTCAAACCATGCCAAAAGTCGGAGAAGTGCTCTGAGTTTCCAAGATGCTCATTATTATAAAAGGACAAATAATTACATTGTGGATATTGATTACGGTAACCCACTAAACCCAAATGGCTCCACTGTCGGCCATTTAGACATGAATACATGTGAATACACTATGGAGGTTGGTTACGTCAACCCACGGAATCTGATTGCCACTATCTGTCGGGCAATATGACTTACATCATTATTCCATAGGATGATCATGGAAGTGACGAAAACGTTCTGGGTCCCAATGTTGGGTATATATTTCTCTGTACATCTCTGGATCTTTGTCACTGTCTTTGTCTTGTTGCAGGACATATCTCATTATGATCACCCAAGGATGTCTTTCTCTGATGAATAGCATTTTAAAATCATCTTCAAAAAATTGTTCAAGTCTGTGAACATTTTCTGGATGCCTTCTGTTGGGGAATAAAAACATTATTGCAATATCAATTACATCAGGATGAACTCCACTTGGATTTAAACCAAATTTCTTCCACCAATTTGATAGCCAATCAGGTTCAGGAAATGTAACAAAAGGCACAGAAAATTTAATCATACAATAGTAATATATGTACCGATCTGTCCATAAAAAGGCATTATACCACATAGCTTTATATTGAAAATAGTTAATTTCAAATAATCTTTCATGTGGATCTTGATTTGGCCATGACTGTAATGTTCTCATTCTATTAATCTGGAAGAAATTCCAGGCTGGAGTTTGTTGCTAGGTTTGAGTTTGTTGGCAAAACCAGTTTCTGTTGGCAGATCTGATTCTGGTAAGATCTCCCATTTCTACTAGCTTCTGTCTTGCTGCAATAGTAAATGCTTGATGCATCTGTCCAATTACATGCTGAGGTGGTATGACATGAATACTAGTGTTAATAGAAAATCCTGGTAGCCCAAACTCTACTCCTTCTGAACATCTCAACTGCCATTGAGGAACCCAATGTTCTCTGTAAGTTTCCCAATATGTATTATCATCTAAATATTCGATAGATGGGGCATTCCTATAATCATCCCAAGTGTTTATAATCACCATACTCTTGGAGCAATAAGCGATTTGAGCATGAGATTGAGAAATGAAGGGCAATTCTATTCTCTTGGGTGGATGTTCGTTTATGCTTGGCAGAGTAATAAAATATCCTGGTTCACCTGTAGAACTTTGATAAGAACCATGAGGTTCTACAACAAATAAAAATGGTGTTCCAAGGATACATTCTACTGGTAAATCTGTTATCAAGTATTTCATTCCTAAGGCATATTCATCAAATAACAAGATGCCTTTAGGAATCTCATAGTTCATATCTATATTTACATTTTCCAGTCCTATAGCAGAATAATTATTGGGAAGCCTATATTTTGCAGGAATTAAGTCTTTATGCACTAAATTCATGTCTGAACTAGTGTCTAATAGTGCATTCAAATTAAAGATTTCACCATTTATTTCCAACTTGATTTTTACCTGGTATTTTTGAAATTTAATGGGCATAATTTTCATAGCTGTTAGCCCTTGGAGGTGGGCTGTTGATTGCCCTT
>ML785867.1:0-31600 GCA_009831015.1 Picea engelmannii
GAGAAATTACTTCATATTGAGTCTGCATCCCTTTGTCCCTCAAGTCTGAACACAGTGTTCAACCCCCAAGATCTTTCCCTATTGTTGAGAGGACCTCATTGCCTCTTTCCTATGAGCTTGCCTTTGGTGGAGGATTGAAGTGGTGGAGACCCAGTTGGAAGGAACTTGGTTTCCTGGTTTCGAACCGTGCCGACACAGAAGTCTGTAATGTTGTCACTTCTACTGATCAATTATTAATAGAAATACTCCTTTCCCATCCTATTGGTATCTTGCAAATACATGATTATTATCCATGGGCGTGTTTGTAATGTTTATTAATGGATTATGATATCTGATGTGGTAACCCCTTTTATATCATCACTATATACTTGCTCTGCTTGTTTGTTGAGAACTTCTTGCAGGTATAAATCTTTGGGTCAAAGTGCTCAACGGTGGAACATCATCAAACGTTGGATCGAGGTAGGCCTCTTTCTTATATTGCACATTAGTTTATATAGCATATGTTGGAATTTAGTTGATTTCTGCAGTCATACTTGTCTGTTATGGTTTACCCTTGTCCATAGAGAGTTTTTCCCTTGTAACATAAATGGTGACTCCACTGGGGAGAGATCTTCCTTCTAAGGGTTGAAGTAATTTTTCTTCTTACATTGCTCTTTTTCCTTTGTGTTTCTTGTTGTATCACTGCTTGACATGTCCTATTCACTCTGGGTCTGAGTTTTCAGCCTTTTTCCCTTGCCTGGCCTTGTTTTAAAGAATATACGCCCTTTTTACCTTAACAATCGCGTATACATGCCTGCTGTCTCACTGCAAGAAGTGTATATACGCTCTGTTCTCCTGAACAATCACGTATACCACTTCCCGTTGCTTGTTTGCTTGGTTTAGTGACTGCTGGGTGGGATTTGAAGATTGTTGAGCCTTCTTAGGTCTCTATAGTGCCTTTTGAGATTATCTGGGATGACAGGAAACCTGTTGGGAGTTGAATTTTTGGGTGGAGTCTTTCTCTTTGTTTTCCATTTTTGATTTGTCCTTGTTATCTGCGCTATTTGCTTGGCTGATTGGTATTCTGCTCGAGTTATTGCTTTTATACACAATAGAATTTATATATCAAGTTGCTCATCAGTCCATGCATTTTCTTTTTAATATATCGAAAATACAAAAAAAATAGGCATTTTGCATTGGTTGGCATTTTCATCTTGGAATCTTTATCATTAGCTTAGCACATTTAGCGAAAGATTGCATTTTACTTTTGAATTGCAGAGTTGAAATTGAAGACTGCACTGTTCTTATTAGCATATCCTTCATTGAAAAGTTAAAGATAGTCTTTGCATTATATCTGTATTTATTTTCTTGCAGAGTCATAACACCATGAATTTCACTTCCATACCTTTTTGAGTAACCATGGCCAATAAAATTTACGCTTTAAACTAAAATTGATTAGTCACGATTTTATTTTTAGGGTGCACAAACTAGCCTAGGATTTAGTGCCTTGTAATATGATCTTATGAGTAAACTTCTGCAAGGAAATTAAATCAACATATGTGTCTGAGACAGGGAGTTGAGAAGTCCATTGTATAATCGATAATATCAGGAGGCTCCGCTCACACTGAAGTTAATCATGAGGTCGCGCGAATTTAGTTGAAGGGATAACCCCTGTATACTCACCTAGCATTAGA
Source organism: Picea engelmannii (assembly GCA_009831015.1). Taxonomy (NCBI): domain Eukaryota; kingdom Viridiplantae; phylum Streptophyta; class Pinopsida; order Pinales; family Pinaceae; genus Picea; species Picea engelmannii. The sequence continues at coordinate 1,674 of ML785867.1, forward strand.
GATATTTTTGTGGATTTATTCGTATTTGGGGATCTTGCTAGTACCCATACCTCTGTGAGAGGCACTACTTTCAAGGTTTCCGGGTTTGCTACCCTACCCAAATGGTGATCCAAACTTACAACTGCTCGCCTGTGCATTCGTTATATAGTGGTTTATTAGTTGCTTGACTTAGGTATCTCATAAGTTACTTGAAGGGGTTATTCTGCTTGTACCTTGAGTCAGATAGGGTTCAGACAACACACAACCTTTATGGAGGATTACCTCTCTCGGGGGATCTGACCGAATAGTTGTTACACCTATGAGGGCCCTTATAACTAATTCTATTACCTCCAAACTTTAGCGAGGAGTCTCAAGTCCCTCTTGGACGAGACATACCTTCTTTAGTGAGGGAGGCCACTCAACCACTTTAGCCTGTTTGCATGCATATTGGTTGTTTGAATTTTTGGTATGCTCTTTGACTACTAGTTGGCCTTAGGATATATTGTTATTTGTTGGAGAGTCACAAGTCATCGTGGAGTTAGACCAACTTCCTCGAAGGTCCTGTCGGTTGTTATAGTTACCACCGGTTTTCGATTTCTTGCCTTCTAAAAGGCGTAGAGTTATGAGGAGTGGTAGACACACATCCACCTTTCAGACTTGTGGTTCCACAAGGATGAGTACCGAGTCTAGTCTTCAGAACACTAGGAGTTCTTCGACTCCCAATCCTACTATAGTTAATGGCACCCCTTCGATGCCTGCAACCGCTACAGTTGCAGTGCCGGAGGCTTATACCGGTACTATGGCTCGGCTTGTAGTTAATGCTTCATCTCTTGCATTAAACCCTTTTGGGGGTTTCGATCACTCACCGAGTTACAATGTTCAAACCATCCCTATGGATTCTAGTCCATTTTCTTATGGTATGGCCAACTTCACTTCGCAGTTTTCGACTACCATCCCAACTGCTGGCCATAATGATAGCTTTGGACTTGGGGGCACTACACCTCCTTACACTCCCTTCCCGTTTGGTAGTTCTCATATTCCCCAAGCGAATCCTAATGTAGGAAGTGTCCCTGTTCTTAACCCCGGGTCTAATCCTTCTATGGCTAGATAGAACAACCCAACTGGCGGACAAGTTCCACCCTATATCCTTATCCCCTCAGTGCCGATTCCGACCAATACTTTTGGCATGACAAATCCACTTCAATCCTTTGGGTTCCCACCCAAAGGAGGTCAGTCTTACACTTTGGGAACTCCCCAACCTGGATCTAATCTAGTTGGGGGTAATTTTAACAACCCTAATCTTGGATCTAATCCAACTGGGGGCAACTTTCATAACCCTTATCAGAACATTCCTGCTGGAATGATGCCTAATCCATCTTTTACGAATCAGCCCGAAGGAGGGTCTTTTAATTCCGGACAAGGTTTTGGTCCTTACCAGAATCCTGGATGGAATGCAGTTCCTAACACACAATCTTTTGTGGGAGGACGGGGTCAGGTGTCGCAACCCCATATTCCCTTTCTGGCCACACTTAATTTTCCATATTTGTCTAAACTAATGAATGACCCGGTGAGTCATGATCCCACATGGCCCCCTGTCCCTACCAAACTTCCATCAGACATTCCAAAGTTTGAAGGTAAGAATGGCGAGGACCCTGGTGACCACGTCACTGCTTTTCACCTTTGGTTCTCATCGAATTCTCCAAATCATGATTCTATTAGATTACGATTGTTTCAACACACTCTCATTGGAGTCGCATTGCAATGGTACATTGAGCTACCTAGGGGGACATATGGGTCTTTTCATTAGTTGGTGCTATCCTTTCTCAACCACTTTCAATTGCCCATTCATTATGATGCTGGCCTTGAACTTTTATTGACTTTACGCTAGGGTACCGACACTCACATCTCAGACCATATCCAGGAATGACGTAGGTGAAGGCGGTTGGTTAAGACTCCTACACCGTCGGCCTTTCTTCTAGAATGGTTCCTAAAGTCTTTGCATGCTCCTATTTCAAAGGACGTTGCTACTTTTGGGGTCTTCAGCGAGGAAGAATATATCTTTAGAGACCAACAACTTGATTTGATATATGCTCAGTCTGGGATGTTATACCACCTTCTTCTAGATGCACCACAGACAAATCACGATCCTAGACAAAATCCCGGATCTCATTCCAATGGAATTATAGGGTTCGCCAATGTAAAGTCCATAGGCTTGGCAACGAAGTCTGCTGGAGGGATAGCTTTATCTGGATCCTCCAAACCCACCCAATCGGCAAATGTACATTCCGTGCAATCGTCGAAGAACCCAAATGGTGACCAACAACCAGGTGGGAATAAAAGGAAAGGTTGAAATAATCGTAAGGGTGGGAAGAATAATAATAAACCCAAGGACAAAGATAATAATGGGAAACATAATGATAATGCTGGAGAAAGAAAGAAAGAGAAACGTAAGGTGAAGTTTCCTTGTAAACTTTGTATCGATGACCACCTTACACACTTATGGCCCAAACTTGCCGAGGCTGCGAGGCTTTTAAATCTACCGCCCGTCATGCTGACGAACCCATTCCCACACAATCAACACTTAACCTCGAGCTCTTCGAACGCCGGAAATGCATTCGATGGAAGTCAAAACCCACCATCGTAAGATGGCGATCTTGTTTGCATCAATATGGTCCACATGAAAATTGATATAGCCACCTGCTCTCGAGATTATAGCTCTTCAAAAGCTAGTGCCAGCCTAGAAGCTCCTCCTCCACCCCCGGAGACAAACTTACAGATTGAGAAACTAGAGCCACCGCCTTGTATTCCAAAAGGAGTACTCAAGTGCTCTACCCACAACCCTAATGCTAGAGCTTCCTAGAACTACTCTATTGTTGAGGATCTGGGCCAAACCCCTTGTGCGATGTCGGCTTTGGAGGTACTCCAGACGTGTCCATCATAGAGGAATGCCTTACTCTCTGCCTTAGGAGATCTAGAACCTAGTGGCTTGAAAGTTATCAAGTTTGATCTCACGGACGTGAAGCCTCGCTTACCCTACCATGTGGCTTTGCAAATCCACGTGGAGTATTCCAAGTATACTATCAAACGAGCGGTCGTTGATGAAGGTGCTGCCACTTTCGTGATGTCCCTGGTCTATTGGAAAGGTATTGGTTCTCCAACCCTTTCCAAGTCGTCGAACATGTTGACTGCATTTAATGGTCATTCCTTCTGCCCTCATGGTATTCTTCCCGCCTTTCTGGTCCAGTTAGGTGGGAAGATGGTAGAGGTGGAAGTAGAGGTAGTTGATGGACCTCTTGATTATAACTTGTTACTAGGTCACAATTGGACCTATGCTATGGTCGTTTTCATATCGTCTGTTTTCTGCACACTTTCTTTTCCTCATCAGAGGGAGATTGTGACGGTCGACTAATTATCCTTTGTGTACTCTATTCCTAACACATCTGTTGGACCGTCGATCCCAGTGATCGACAATTCTCAGTCGGCAACTGAGAATATCGGTGTCGGAATGTATTCTTCCCTCATGGGTACTTTTGACTTCTCGACACTGATTCACCACGTTTACGTCATGTCTAGTAGGCCTGCTTCAATAGGGAGGTCCATTCCTTTCCACACTTCCTATATTGGTGATCCATGGACCCTACCTTCTCCGACTTTTTTGTGTGAAGGTCAGTCACATGCTGGCATGGCTATGCGACTATCGGCAATGGAGATTGCATATCAAGCCATTCTTGAATCCTTCGTCGATCCTGATCCTGCTACCTTGCAGACGAATGAGGAGGATCCCATTCTTAGGCTTGTATGGGCCACCTCGTTATTTTGTTCACATGATTTTTTATATGAGACTTTTCCTTCGGATGAAGCCATCCTCGAAGCCATGAATGTTTTCGAGAGACCTTGGGATGATATGCATCATCAATCTTATTTTCTCCCAAGTATTGAAATAATCGAGAAAGATGATTTTTGGTCTACCTTGAGTGAGATAGTTTGTCATGCCATAGTTCCACTTGATACGCATGACATTTATGCCAAAGGAAATATGTGGAGTATTTCTCCTACCGTCCTGATCGATATCTCTCGTACCCCTAGCAAGATTGAGAACCTAAATATAGGTGCCGATTGTTCGCCATAAGAGATTCTGATCTACACCAACTTCTTCAAAGAATTTCAAGATGTATTCACTTGGTCATATGAAGAGATGCCAAGGATCGACTCTCATATTGTCTAACATGAGATTAGAACTTATCCGGATTCTAAACTTGTTCGACAACGTCTTAGAGCTGTTAATCCTAGGAAGGCCCTCGTTATTAATACAGAGGTGGATAAGCTACTTAATGCTAGTTTCATCTACTCGGTTCCCTTAACCGAATGGGTATCCAACCCCGTTCCTATGAATAAAAAGAAAGGAACCATCCGTGTGTGTATGGAATTTCGTGACCTGAACAAGGCTTGTCCTAAAGATAACTTCCCCATGCCTTTCATTGATCAGATTCTCGATGAGTGTGTGGGAAGCAAAATATTTTCCTTCATGGACAAATTTTCAGGATATAACCAAATCCAGATCAAACCTAAGGACCAACACAAGACAACATTTATATGTCCTTGGGGTACTTTTGCATACTGGAAAATGCCTTTCGGTCTGAAAAATGATAGTGTGACCTTCCAACGCACCATGAATTTTTCTTTTCACGATCTCAAGCACATAGTCGAAGCTTACCTCGATGATCTTGCTGCTCACTCTCACAAGAGAGTGGATCATGTTACACACCTTAGGCTAGTTTTTGAAAGATGTCGTTACTATAGAATCCGGTTAAACCCTCACAAATGCATCTTTTGCATTAAGTCTGGCCATCTCTTAGGATTCCTAGTTTCTAAGACCGAGATCATGGTAGATCCTCTTAAGGTTGAGGCAATAGATCAATTGCCTCCCTTGCGCACGATTAGACAACTTCAAGGTTTACAGGGGAAAGCTAAATTTCTGCGTCGGTTTATAGTGAATTATTCCAATATCACTAAGGGTTTCATGCGCCTATTGAAGAAAGACACTCCTTTTATCTGGGATGAGCGAGACTTGGAGTCTTTCGACGATTTAAAGAAAGCCTTAGTATCGACACCTCTACTGAAATCTCCTAATTACAGTAGAGATTACTTGTTGTATATTGCACATCTGAAGAAACGATTGGTATGGTTCTAGTTCAGGAGGATGATGAACTCCATGAGCACATCATCTACTATCTCAGTCGAAATTTAGTCGGTCCTGAGCTTAATTACTCCCATGTCGAAAAGCTAGCTTTGGCTGCTGTTCACGTAGTACAACATTTACGACACTATATATTGCTTTGCAAGACTACTATGGTTGCATATGTCAATCCATTTCAATACGTCCTCACTAGGCATATCATAGGTGGGAAATATAATAAATGGATTGTCATCTTACAAGAATTTGATCTCGAATTTGCTTTGGCCATGTCTAAGAAATCACTAGTTTTTGCAGATTTAATATCCGATTTTCCACAATTAGATGAGGATGTTATCCATGTCGATTCGTTTGTAGACGAACACATTTTCCTTGTCTCGTTGTCCGACCCCTGGTATGGAGACATTGTTTTATATCTTCAAACCTTAAAGTTCACTCAGCATCTCTCACGAGACGATCAACGACGTGTTAGATAACAAGCCAAAAAGTATCCCATCGTCGTCGACACTTTGTATCGCTGAGGAATAAATAGTATCTTACGTTACTGCTTAACTCACGAGGAAGTCGAGTCAATCCTAAATGATTGCCACAAAGGGGATTATGGTGGTCATCTATCCGGGCTTGCGACAACCCAAAAAATCCTACGAGTCGGTTACTTCTGGCCCACCATCTTTAAAGATTGCATTGAGGCAGTTAAGAAGTGTCACCCCTACCAGGTGTTCACTCGAAAAATGTGCTCGCACATAGCCCTCTTCACCCAGTCATTGCCGTCGGTCCCTTCACCAAGTGGGGGGTAGATTTTGTCGATTGCAACCCAACTTTGTCTGGGGGGAATCAACACATTATCGTGGCTGTCGACTACTTTACCAAGTGGGCCGAAGCCACGCCTACCGTAAAATCTGATGGGAATACTACAACTTTCTTCGTGTTCAACCAAATTATCGCCCGGTTTGGTAACCCAAGTGATATTGTCATTGATCATGGCATTCACTTTCAGAATGAAATGGTGGTAGAACTAGCATCCAAGCTAGGGTTTAGACATGGTCACTCATATCCTTATTACCCCCAGGAAAATGGGCAAGTAGAGGCAGTCAACAAGTCTCTCAAGACCATTTTGCCAAAAACTGTCAGCCGAAGTAATTTTGATTGGCACATCATTCTATATCCCGCGCATTGGGCATAACGAACCTCGGTCAAGACTGCCACCGATTTTTCCCCTTTTCAGTTAGTACATGGTGTGGAGTCGATACTTCCTATTGAATGTGAAATCCCTTCTCTCAATATTTAGAGCGACTCCTTGTACACTTAGAGAGTCTTGACGAGCAACGTTGGGATGCCTTTACGGCTATCGAGGCAAACAAGAAACATGTCAAGGTTCAGTAGTACAAGTATGTCTGTCCCCGGTTGTATGGCAAGGGTGACTTGGTCCTCTTGTATGACCAAGCCAAAGAACCGCTAGGGGCAGGCAAGTTTAAACCCATGTGGCATGGTCCTTATATCATGCGACGTGTTCTAGAAAAAGGAGCCTATGAATTGGAAGATTATGAAGGGAATAAATTGGCCAAGCCTAGAAATGGGATCTACTTGAAAAGGTATTATGCTTGAGCCCTAGGTTTGGGTGAAACCCTATGTATACTAATGTAAATTTAGTGTATATACATATTTTTCCCCTTTTCTTTTTGTCTTTGGCTTCCTTATCGAGTTTTCCCTTTTGTTGGCAGATGTCAATGGAGTCTTTGGTCTACCTAGGATTCACAGACGGAGCCAATCGTCATACACAAAACTTAGATTCCGCCGCTTGGGTGATTTACTCGCCCGAGGGTCTGCTGGTGTCTTCAGGTGGCGTATGCCTAGGTCCATCCATGAACAATGTGGATGAATATAGCACCGTCATAGAACTTTTGCGCGATGCTATCTCACATGGTATTCACTCTCTAGAGGTTCACCTAGATTCTCAGTTAGTAGTATGTCAGTTGAATGACCGTTACCATGTGCGTGATCCTACGTTAGTTCGTCGATTCCTACAGGTGCGTCTTTTAGAACAACAATTTGATTTTATTACATATTTTCATATTCCTAGAAGTTCTAATCATGTATCCGATGCCTGCACTAATTATGTTTTAGATTGGCATTTGTCACATTAATAAATTAAAGAAAACCATTAAATCAATGTACACATTGTAAGATATGAGTAAAGCCGAAGATCCCTCTTTATATATTTCAAAAAATATGATGTTTATATTACAAAATTGGGGCAAAAACCCTCAAAATACATATACAACCGATATACATATCCAATGACATCTATGCCTGTGGCGCCGGGTGCGTATCATGATAGAAAACCACGGTGTTTGTGAGATGCCGGAAGAGTCATGCCCATGCTCTAGGTACACCAACAACCTATCACTGCATGGCTTCAGGTAGATCCTCTACCTGAACCATAGGAATCCTCTGTGTCAAATGAGCAGGTCACCTTGCACGTTCTGTAGGACTCTCTCCACTTCTCCTCCCACTGCCTCATCTTCCTGGTGCCTCCGTCTATGTCGTAGGAATCGTTCTGGTCCTTGCGGGCCCACATCTGTAGTCACACAAGTATGTAGTTAATATTCAAACACCATCCAAAAATATTTTTGTTTCTTTAAATACAAAAATACAAAAAAATGAAATTTGTAAAAACTTTTACCTATGGCACCATAGGCGGCTCTTGGTGGAAGCAACATATCTGGGTCCCCTCTGAAATCGATCCCTGCATAGGGATAGTTTTCCAGAGCAATGATTTGTCTCAGCCACCAGAAGAAAAAATCATCATTGTAGGGTGTCGACACCCTACCTCCCCCCTACCGTTTCATGACCTCGATCCACCATGCCCTGGCTAGATCATGTGGTCCTCTAGGAAGGATCTCCACTCCGGGTCCAAGACCTGGAACCCACTTGAAAAATAAGCTGCAAAGGATAGAGGAAAACCTGAAGTTTCTCTTACCCCCTTGCTTGCATTATGTCAACTGACCTTTCATATTGGTCAGTAGTGAGGTACACAAATCATAGACAGTGGGCCTTGCACATTCCAATGCGTAAAACATAAGTGGTCTCGATGCTTGATGCAACAAGGCCGAGCCTATGATATCGGTAAGCATGAGCACAATGATCTTCAGGCTGAGGTTACCTATAGCCCGGATGGGGATTTGAATTCCCACCATGGGAGTCCTTGCAACACAGTGGCCCTCGATGTACTCCTCAACCTTCATCCCACTCCCTGCCCTGCGTGACTTGAGGTCCACAACCTCTCCTCGGTGTGAAAGTCCAGTCAAGAAGTAGATGTCCTCTACTTCGATCCTTAATGGTTGTCCATCAAGTATAAATCTCTCACTATCAGGATCCCAATTGCCCACCGGCATCTCCAACAACCTCACTTGGGCGCTCATTCCTTTGAGAGCCCAAAACTTGTATAAACTACATATTTTTAGAGCTGCTCAAGCCACCAGATCTTGATCCACTGCTGCATCTACCTCCTCATGCTCACACTCTCTACATTCCAACACCATCCTGCAAAAAACAAATCATTTTTGAGTTAGAAACCTTTCTTTTTTTCCATTTGCATACGTATACGTGGTTTATTCACAAACAATCGCATGTAGAGCTTGATATACGCACCTTGTGGTTCGCACAGGGGCATATATCTAGTCATATATGCGACTATTCAAAAAAACCCGCGTATACCGAAAACCCCAAATTGCGCCCTAAAAAACTAACAAAATAGAACGTAATTTAAAAATGTAAACCACTGAATTTGAAGAGGATGGGATGAAGAGTTACTTGATCTGGACGGTTCGTGATTCCTTTGCCTATTTCTCCCGCAATAGCCGTTTGAATCCTGGAGGTATTTTAGTCCAAATTACACTATTTGGGTAAAAATGAAAATGATACAGTAATTTTTGATTTTATTACTATTTATAAGCTATTTTTACCTACTTGATATAGTTTTACGCTATTGTTTCGCCTAACGGACTAATTCAAGAATGATTTTAAGCTGGTTTTTGCAGTTTTGACTCAATTTTCTTGTGGATTTCAACGTCATAGTTGGCCGTTCGTCTCCTCATGCAGGGATATTCATAACCTAGCATATAGGATAGGTATCTACTCTATCGTGCATTTTTGAATTATCCTTCGACTACCGCTTTTTACGCCTTAGGTACAAACCCATTTATTGCGATGCATAACCCTCCATTTGCTATTAATAACGTCGTTAATAAATGGTAGAGACTTACCAAACCTGGGTACCCTAGTTAGAACCTCGTTTGTCATTTGGTGCCCATGCCGAGTTTTTTCCTTAGGACCGAGAGTCCATTATAATTCAATACATGACTTTATGATGAGCGTCATTTCTCATCCATGCACATGTGGCCTTATTACCCACGGACTCCCAAAAATGAGTCTCAGTAAAGCTCTTTTCCGACTTGTCTAAAAACTGAAAAGATCACCGAGCGATTTGTCCCTTTCACGCTCGTTAAAGTTGATTGGAAAGGTCATGAGTCTTAGTTAATCTCTTTTCCGACTCGCTACCAAAAATTGAAAAGATCGTTGAGTGAACTTGTGTTTTTCACACTCATAAATTGGATTTGAAAAGACCTCTATTTGGCACAAGTTTACCCTTTTTTCACACCAAGTAGATTAAAAGATATGAAAACGAACATTTTTTGGCGTTAAGTTGTGATTGCATCTCATGCCCTTGCTTGCAGTATTGGGCCTTTAGTTGGTTCTTTCTTTGCGTTATAAACTATTTCCTAAGCAGTTTGCATCCTCAACCAAGCGGAGCCTTGTTTATATCCTTCGCAATTTGACACCCTATACCCTGGAGGGAACATCACCCCGAGTGTCCATCTCTCACATTCATTTTCTTGCATTAAGCATAGGTACGTTCCACTGCTGGAACTAGTTTTGCTTACTTGCAACACTCGTTCCCTCCTCTGTATCATAGCATTCTTTTGTTATGAAAAAACAAAAAAAGATCGGTGGGAAGGGAGTACTATATTGTAATTGGCAGCGGTCGTGTTGCCTTTGAACAAAGCACAAAGTTATTGAGTCCTTGTGTCATCATAATTTTGGATTTAGCATGGCCTTGGGAAGCTGATCTGACTACAAAGTTTTCTCTACTGAATGGTTACTCTTCCAATCCCTATAGAGAACATTATTGATGCCTCTTGCATCTAATTGTCACATCATTGAGTCTATGATGTCAGAGTCCACCATTTGTCTCATGCTCTTGTTCAAAGGAAGTCTATCAACCTGTTTCGGCCACCCCTCATAAATCTTGACTTTGCATGTCGGCCATACCCTCAATTTGTCTCAGAATCACGTGATACTTTGGTCTTATCATGCACCCTGTCCCTACCTTCATCATTGGTAGGTCACCTTGAACTCAACAATCGACATTTCATCATTGGTCATTGATTGCGTGGTTTCCCTTGTATTCGACGGAAATACATCTATTCACACTCTGGGATTCATGTAGTGTCTTGGATGCCATTAGCCTTATCAGTGGTCTCCTTGCCTTTGTCAACATTTTTTCATCATTGGATACTATTCAAAGGGTCTTTTTGTGTACCACTTGCATTTTGCACACAAAAAAGATGCATAGGGTCGTTGGTTCGTGAACATGTTCTTCATTCGATCTCCACCAAATAATGAAGATCCTACTTTGTTCTTCGTGCCGAATGATGAGAGATGCCTCAATGCTCTCCCTTCAGTGGGTCTCTTTCCATCGACTTCAACTCATTTATTCTAGATACAAGACCTAGAGTTTTATGAGTACCTTGAGGCTTGCAGTCATTAGTGGCAGGCTCTCTCACCATTGACAGATGGGAACACATCAATGTCTCCTGATCAATGGATTTCTCAAGTGTTCGACATCGACTCCTTTTTCACACTTGTAGGAGTGTACTCGGTGCCTTGATACCTACTTTCATTATTGATAGGTTGTCTCGCGTTTGTTAATGGTATACCTCAATGACCGGTAATCAAATGATGTCTCATCGTGTTTGACCTCAACTCCTTTATTCAGATGATGTAGACTTGCACCCTTGGCGGATAGTGTAGAAGACTTGAAGACATCACTATGTGGCCACAACTTTCCTGAGCTGTTGCTTCCCCTTCATTGGACCAGTACCTATTTGACTTCAGTGATCATGGGAGATCAGATTGTACTCCATGGTATACAAATATCTTCAGATTGATTTTGAGACTGGTCTCACTAGGCCTTGTTCGTGACTATAACATCTTTTAGCATGTAACCGCATTTATATTTTCCTATTCATGGACATGAACACTTGTTTAGTATATTTTCCACATGGATCTGCATTGTATTCTTGGCATCCATGTATGTAAAGTCAGTACATAATGTAATGAGCCATTGAGTTCGTCCAGCTGGTTCTCTACCACTCCACTTCTGGGTTATTTATAATGTATTTCGGCCATCGCAAATACTCCTATGATCTCACACATTAGGGGACATATGTTATAGCAAGATTTGCCTCACCATTGCTATCTTGCACAGAGGGCCTTTTTCCATTTCCCTATGCAGACTTATCATCCCTTTTTGATGAATCCAGAGCTAAAAATGTACATTTTTCCACATATATGCTCCCTATCAGTTATACAAGATGCGTATATGCTTGCTGCTCCACTACATCTCGTGTATATCGGGATTTGTGTTAGAAAATAAAAAATGAGGTCAAGTTTCCATGTCACAACAAAAGATCTTTGATCCTTGGCCTTTCATATACTGGAAACGTTCTGAATCGGCCCTTCAATTGCATTCTAAAGGCTATAAGAGCACAATTTCGAGCTACGGAAAAGAGGAGAAAACATTCAACTTTGAGAGCAAAGTTACTCTAGAGAAATTACTTCATATTGAGTCTGCATCCCTTTGTCCCTCAAGTCTGAACACAGTGTTCATCCCCCAAGCTCTTTCCCTATTATTGAGAGGACCTCATTGCCTCTTTCCTATGAGCTTGCTTTTGGTGGAGGATTGAAGTGGTGGAGACCTAGTTGGAAGGAACTTGGTTTCTTGGTTTCGAACTGTGCCGACACAGAAGTCTGTAATGTTGTCACTTCTGCTGATCAATTATTAATAGAAATACTCCTTTCCTGTCCTATTGGTATCTTGAAAATATATGATTATTGTCCATGGACGTGTTTGTAATGTTTATTAATGGATTATGCTCTCTGATGTGCTAACCCCTTTTATATCATCACTATATACTTGCTCTGCTTGTTTGTTGAGAACTTCTTGCAGGTATAAAGCTTTGCATCAAAGTGCTCAACGGTGGAACATCATCAAACGTTGGATCGAGGTAGGCCTCTTTCTTATATTGCACATTAGTTTATATAGCATATGTTGGAATTAATTTGATTTCTGCAGTCATACCTGTCTGTTGTGGTTTACCCTTGGCCATAGAGAGTTTTTCCCTTGTAACAATGAAGCCCCAAACCCAACCTTTTCAACAAAAACTTAGAAAAATGTATCCTAAATTAGAACCCACAGTAAAAAAGGAACTAAACAAATTACTCACCGCCAAAATCATTTTTCCAGTCCGACATACTCAGTGGGTATCCAACTTAGTCCCGGTAACAAAGAAAAATGGGGAAATTCGACTTTGTGTCGATTTCCGTAATTTAAACCGAGCCTCTGATAAAGACAATTATCCCATTCCCCCAATGGAACAATTTTTGCAACAAGTATCTGGTTCTGAAAAGCTATCCTTATTAGATGTTTTTTCAGGGTATAATAAGGTCCTTATGTCTCCATCAGATTAGTTGAAAACAACTTTTCGTACACCATGGGGCACCTACGCCTATAGAAAAATGCCTTTCAGATTGATTAATGTCAAGGCCACCTTCCAGAGGGTAATGGACATTGCTTTTCATGGCCTTATCAATCAGTGAGTTGTTGTCTACCTGGATGATGTCACCATCTTTTCAAAGAACAAAAAAGATCACTTGTCGCATCTTAGGGCTGTGCTAAAACGTTGTCGTAAGTTTGGTATTTCACTCAATCCTAAGAAGTTAGTGTTTGCAGTAGAGCATGGAAAATTACTTGGATTTATAGTCTCTAAAGATGGAATGATAATAGACCCCGAACGAACCCAAGATATTGCCAACCTTCCTCCACCTTCTTCCAAAAAGGCAATGCAATCCTTTCCGAGTAAAATAAATTTCGTTAGACGTTTTGTTCCAAGTTTTTTTGAGATGGTTAGACCTCTGCAAAACTTGATAAAAAAGGATGTTCTGTACAAATGGGGATCAAAAGAGAATCAAGATTTTAATTCCATTAGAAAAGCTATAACCGAAGCTCCCTCCTTGATGAGTTGTGATTTCTCCTAGGATTTCACGTTGTATACTTTTGCATCAGACAGATCTTATCTTGCTGTGCTCACACAAAAAAAATGATGAAAACAATGAAATGCATATTTCATTTATGAGCTTCACTTTTAAAGGAGTAGAATTAAATTACCCCATAGTAGATCAACATCCATACGCTGTTTTCAAAGCAGTTAAACATTTCATTTCTTACCTTTTGAAGTCCAGGATAAAAGTTGTTGTTCCTTACCCTGCTGTAAGAAATCTGTTAGTGCAGAAGGAACTAGGGGAGAAAAGGGAAAATTGGATGACCTCCCTTCAAGAGTATGATATCGAAATAGTGCCCGCACAAATTTTTAGAGGTCAAGGTCTTTGCAAATTGGTAGCTGATTCAATTGAAAAATCAGAAAATCAATTAACAACACCAGCTGCAAATCTACATAACAAAACACAAATCTGATGTACACAAACTGTGTCTAATTCATGGTATGATCATATCATATTTTATTTTCTGCACAGAACAACTCCTCGAAACCTTGATCCAAAAAATAGAGGAGCACTAAGGCTTAGATCTACATCTTTTCAATTGATTCATGATATATTGTTTCGCAAGAATTTTGACGGTGTTTTTCTGCGTTGCCTAGAAAAAGAAGAATTTGAAAAGGTGTTAGATGAGCTGCATTCTGACGATGTTGGGGGTCATTTTGGTGGAGATACGACTGCTCAAGAAGTACTTAGGGCTGACTACTATTGGCCCACCTTATTTAAATATGCTCACACTTTGGCTCACAAATGTATAATCTGTCAAAAGGTTGCAGGACGGGTCAAGAAGGCTGCATTCCCTTTACAACCTGTTATGGTAGACATACCATTTCAGTAGTGGGGCCTAGATATTATAGGACCAATTAATACACCTTCCTCACAACAACACAAGTATATTCTTACGACAACAGATTATTTTACAGGGTGGTCTGAGGCTTTCCATTAAAGGTAGTAAACAAGAGTCAAGTACTTTCGTTTTTAAACTCTCATATTATCACTCGTTTCAGGATACCTGAATGTTTAGTTTTTGACAATGCTTCTTATTTATCTTCCCTGGATATGAATGTCTTTTCTTTAGAAAAAGGGATTAAACTAAAATACTCTGCCAGTTATTACCCCCAAGGAAATGGTTTGGCTGAGTCAACAAATAAAAATCTGATCAAAATAATAAAAAGAATAGTGTCAAAAAATCATAAAAATTGGCACAATGCATTATATAAGGCACTTTGGGCTGATAGAGTCACTCCGAAAGCTTCCATCGGTAATTATCCTTTCTTCCTCATTTATGGAAGAGAAGCCATCCTTCCTCCACACGTCTTTCTCCCTTCTCTGCAATTATCTCAGAAAGTTCAAGAATAAGAATGTCCCCCTTTAGAGAATCGAATAAACGCTTTACTAAAACTAGAAGAAGTTAGGACACAAGCAAAACATAAATTAGACCAGCATCATCAAATTGTTAAAAGATGGTTTGATACAAGTTCGTCCTCAGAAAGAAATTTTAACGTAGGGGATTTGGTCCTCAAATGGGACAAAGCACACGAGAATAAAGGAGAACATACTAAGTTGCAAAACCTGTGGCTGGGGACTTTTGTCATTTCAAAGAAATTGGGGCCTAGTTCTTTTCGTTTGCACAACTTAGAGGGACAACCATACACTTTTCCAGTGAATGGCCAGTCTCTCAATAAATACTTCACCTGAGAAAATTCAGACATACCCCCTGTAAATATCCCTAGCTTTTATATTTCTTTTGTTTTATTTTTTATTTTATTTTTTGTTGCTTTTTGTGTTTCCTTAAGAATTATTTGTAAATCATAATTCATTATTGAGGGGAATTAGATCTTTCACTAACAATAGTTTAAACAGTTCAATGCATCTTGACATTAAGTTCTTAACTCAGATCAATAATCTATAAGAAAGTTATGCTAGAAGTATTTGCGAAATCATTTCTCCTAGTTTTTTGTTGAAGTCTTAGGGAAATACAATTATCTTTAAAAATCCTTACGCCATCCCAATTATAATGAGATCAACTCAAAGTGCTTCCCCATCCTTGAGACAATTTCTTAATTGAAATCTAAATGTACAAATCATGATGAAAATTATCAGTTCTTAAAGAACAAGAAATAATATGAATGATCAATCCTATGATTGCCTGGCTGTGAAATCTTCAGTATCACCTCGCTCTCTCGTTATCATGAAGCTTCTGAAATTTTATGAACGATTATAGAGAGTTTAAAAAACTTTAATGTGTGGGAATTGTGTGTAAACTCGTCGCGATACTGAACAGGTCTGCTAGCAACGGGTAAATGTGCACATGATACCAAGACAACTTTGTCGGGGTACTGAACATGCATGCTGACAGAGAAGGAAAGTCGGGTTCAAGATCCTTCAGGTATGTTTTTAAATTGATCATATATCAAGATATTTTTATCATAGATGGACAACTTTTGGATGGGATCGAAGTACTTGAGAGGGTTAAATGACATCCCTGTCGAGGCTATAAACGCTTGCTGGCAGAAGTGGCCCTGTCAACGGTATTGTAGTTACTTTTATAAATATCATTGCCTTTTGATCAAAACGAAAGTTCGGTTTACAATCATTTTCCAGAACATTCTTTGATAGTGTAACTGTGTTAATTTTTTGAGTTAATTTCAAAAATCTTGATCTGTTTCATAATTGTTTTTAGTGACTATCCGATTTATCTTTTCCCTGATATGAAGTTTTGATGATGCATAGATAACTGCTTCACCCAGTGAGTCACCATTGTTGGCAGCCAAATATTTGTGTCATTTCATTGATATTTAAAACACAATTTTTGACAAAAAATAATTTTTAATAGTTGCCTCTTTATGTCTGCAAAGACTTCAATTATGATTTTTGTTTGAAAAGTCACTTGATTGGTTGTTGTATGTTTTTGAGTTTATTTATTTTTAATAAATTTCTCGTTTACTCTTTTTCAATTTCATGACTGTTAAAGCATGAAATTGAAACAAGCTTGGCATAAACACATCATACAAATTCTAATATTTCTCCTAGTGAAATTGGATGAGTCTTTAAAATACCTAATGATCTTAAGAGCCTTCAAGGGTATTGAGCATATTGTTTTGTGAAATATTTCTTTACCATTAGGACATTAGATGATCACATTTGGTTTATGCCTTGATCGTTTTTCATTTAGAGTTTTGATGGTCACTTTACCACCTTCACGATAGCTTTTGAAACTAAACTTTGACATAAATCTATAATTTGAATGCTACCCTTGACCGTCATATCAGAGTCTAATCACCGTCTTACATGGCTGTTAGTCATGCTATGAAACGATTACACCCTTGTCCTGCTTGCCTGAGCTTGCATTCATTGCATCGTTGGTGGTGTTTCATTTTTGGGGTTAGGTTCTCAATAAAGGAGGTGGTTTTTGATTGCGTTTATCCTCAAGTTCAGGGTTAAATCAACAAATAAAGTGGTAGTCATGGTGGTATTCTCTTGAAATCATAGTTATCAGACCACCTTCGACAATGAAAAACTTATCATACGTATCAGGTGGTTTCAAACACGGGCTCCTCTTTTCTACACCTGCTAGTATATCATAACCAAGTCCATGGCCCCTGTGGTAAGGATAGAGTCGAATGGCTCACACCCCTTGCTCTCCCATGATGATGTTGTGGATGATCTCGCAGTCTTTGGATGGGTTAATTTTATACAGTCGTTCGACGAATTTAACCTTGAAATCGCCCAAGCTTTCACGAAGACCTTTGACGGTACTAGAGCCAAAATAGGTGACTTATAGTTGCAAGTCAGTGAGGAATCGATTGCAGAAGCCACAAGCTTGTCATGAGAAGGAGATCGCTGGTTCAAGAATCTAAAAATCAAAGGTATTCCTTGGCACTTGTTAATGATTTGTAGGAAGTCATGCTACGACGTCAAAGGTACACCCATAAATCTGTTCAAGCCTCGATGGCACGGTTTGTCATTAATTATCAAGCAATTTGTTACCTACGAGGGACGTAATGGATTGGTATTTTTGTTTTATATACGCCTGTTAATGGTCTTCTTTGGGTTTAGTTTAAACATGCCTTTTTACTTGCTTAAAATCCTTGAAAAGATGGCTAGATTTTATCAGAGGAAAAACCCTAATTCACAGTCGAGTCTCTTTCATCATGGATTGATTCGAGTCTTAGTCATTTCCCATTTGTCAAAGGCAGGAGATAACTGGAAAAATTTCTTGGTTAGGAATGGTTTTGTTCCACTCACACCTGAACCGGTAAGCGATTCACCCTATGTTTAGACAAGCCTACCAACCCTTGCCCATCAACTCACTCTCTACAAGACCTTCATATTGAATTGCAAGTTACAAAAGACCCCGAGTTATTTACTGAAACCCCTGTTGATTTTCATCAATCAATTAGAGACACACACTAGAGACATGAATTCGTCCCTAAAAAGTATTTAGAGGAAGTGCTGGATAAATTGAAGGGTAAGGTATTTGTTACTTCCAATCTTGGGCAAGATTTGGTTGATATAAATGAAATTAAAACTAAGAAGCAGGGCAAACATAAAACACATAGGGTTCAGGATATAGATTTCAAGAACAAAAGGAACGATCAAATCCTTTCCAAAATAGCTAGGAATCGACATCAAAACCACAAAAATCCTATCCCTACCATTGATATTGAAGACCCGATCTCTATTGATGATACCAGTTCCAATTTCGCTAAGATAAATTCACCCCGATATGATTTCATGTCTATATTGCCTCCTTTTTTAAAGGAGCAAGAAGGCTTCTCAGGTATTCAGTATGACCTTAAAAATATTATGGAGCAGGGTTAAATCCTTAACCCATACCAAACTCGTCCATTTCCAAATCTAAAACAAGTGTACTGTGAAGGTTTCTTTGATTGGATCCAAAGATACTATCAAGACATCCCTTATCTTTAGGCTCAAGTAAATCAAGTAATGACTCAAAACTTAGCTTTGGAAAAGGAAAATAAGGATCTCAGAGTGAACATCCGATCAAATTCATTCAGGTCCAACAAACATTTGAAGAGATCGAGAGATGTGATTATAAAAACCTCCACTGGTTTCAATGCTGTTGTAAATTTATATTTGTCTGATGTTTCCTTTTCAAAGTTCTAATTGGTAAACACTCTTCTTGTAATTCACGATTGGATTTGTTTAAATAATAAATGAATTTGTTTTTATTTTGTTTTTATTTAGACCAACTACAAAATCATAGATTATGTAGCTTGTCTTTTAATTAATTAATTTGATTGTTCTAATTTAGATTTCGTTTTTCATAGTTCTTAGGTAAACAACAGATCAATGTGCAAAGATTAATAGAACGAGTCAAAATTTGGGAATACAATGGACTTGTAATTTCGTTTTTGAGAAACAATATTTGAATGATGTAACTATTTTTGAATAGTTGTCTCAACAGACCTATCTTTATGGTTATTTTGTTTTAGTAAATGCTTTATTAAAGTAGACCTGACCTGTCTCTATCTTGCATGATATGAGAAACATACTAGGAACTTGTTTAAATAGCACTGCTTGCCCAAGAATGAGGGCAATTCCTTTTGGACCTTATTATGGACTTATCATTTTGAAACTATATGGGATACAATTTTATTTTTGGCTTTAGTCTTTCTGTAGACTGTGCAATGTAATTATTATTTCTCATATAATTTCTGGACATGAAAACTTATTTGTATTGAATTAGCTTTAGACTGTTCTACATGTATCTTTTCATGTTGAGTTTTTATATTACACGGTTCATTATATTTTGGTTCTTTTAATATCTGTGACTAATCGTCCATCTATACATTTTGAGTTTACATCGAATGTTGGGTCGTTGATAATACCATTTGTTGTAGTTGGAGTTGATTTCGCTTTCATCTTTTGGACATTTTAAAGTCACATGAGTAAAAATCCGTTTGTCTTTCTGTTATCATAGATCTGTTCTGAAATATAAAATATTTCCTTGAGTTGTTTCAGGAAATATCATTCTTGCTTTTTGTCATATATTTATAGTTGACAACAGGTTAAGTGGAGCTTATACAACACAGAAAGACGAATCTAGCTTAGTACAACTGATCATTGTCAGGTTAGTTAGTTTATATTTTATTTTATTTGTTAATTTACGAATGAATAATGATTACATCATTTCAACTTTAATGCTTTGTCCATTATCGTTATATCATTTCTAATCTTATTCACTCATTGTTTATTATTTTTTCATTCATAGTGCAAAAACTGTTTCCTTTACTTTTGCATATGATTTTAATCTATTAGTTTAAAACCATCATTTTCGCGAGGCTTCAGTTAAACCTTGTAACTGTATATATCTACTGTATATAATACTACTATTAGTTAAGTAATCATATGAGTGTGTTAACTGATAGGATTATATATTTAGGTAGTTTTACCTCTTTTAGTTATTTTAGAATCTTAGTTGGCTAATAGAGCCATAAAACCCGTCAGGGTAGATCATTCCAAACAACTTGGGTTAAATAGACAACCCCAGACCAGAGCTTCCCATCTCATTGACGGTGTGTCATAAACGCCCGTCAACACTGTCCCACCCCAGGAGTATACACCTTCACTGTCCCACAATCGATCGACTGCTTCACCTCCCTTTCAGGGGCTTTAGCTGCTACTGGACTCCCTCTAGGAGAACTCACTTTCTCAACACACTCCC
The DNA here is from genome assembly GCA_009831015.1 of Picea engelmannii. Taxonomy (NCBI): domain Eukaryota; kingdom Viridiplantae; phylum Streptophyta; class Pinopsida; order Pinales; family Pinaceae; genus Picea; species Picea engelmannii. The sequence goes on from ML785867.1 coordinate 21,935, forward strand.
TCACCTGGAGAGAGTTTCTCATAGGCCTGACAACCTTCTTCTTCTATCCACGGGCCTGACAACCTGCTTCTTCACTCCCGCTCCCCAACACACGAGCATGGTGATGGCAACAACAACAACTGGAATTGGGGGACGGTAATGACAAAGAAATATGCAGGCAACCCACAGGGTACATGTGCCGCAAGGGTATCAATTCGGGCTTGTAGCAGAGGTTCAAGGTTATTGAGGAATTCAACAATGGCAGAAATGACCGACTGCATGCTTTCTCATTGCATGAGTGAATGGGGCAACCCCTGGCCAGAATCCACAGAATAGCTAGAAGGGAGAGAATTGTGAGAATGGTGAGAGTGCCCCCATAAATCTTCATGCATCTTGGATGATACTTGGCTCTCCAGAAGCACATTCCACTCCACTTGGAACTTGTTCCTCTCCCAAAAGGAACTTAGGATAAATTATTATCCTCTTTACAACCTTTAGAATAATAATTATATATTATTCTCTTGGGTTTAATCTCTTAAGCTTAGCCCTTTCCCCCCCAATCTCCTAGCCTCCTCCCTTCCCCAACCTAGTGGAGCTTAGTCCCCCATACTCTTTCTTCGTGGTTGGTCTACACACATGGATGTTTTTTATATTAATAATATGAAAATTTTATGTATAAAACATGCTCCTATCCTTTAACATCTAGGCTCTCTGGCCTAATAAACACATGAGCCTCCTAGCTTATAACACTTGGCTCACCAACCTACAAAACATGTTACAATTTATGATTACAACCGGGGCTCGGCCTTGGGATATTACAATATTTGAGTGCGCTATCTACTTGGATAAATATGTTACTGTGCGATAATAATGTCATGAATATGGAGTTTGACAGCTAGGCACTTTCGTGCACATAGGGGGACTGGGGGATGACCAGAGGATGGTCTGAGAGTGGGAAGAATGATTAAGGATCAAATGGACTGAGGATGGTGAGAGAAGAGGATATTGAGTCAGGAAGATAGATTAGAGTATTGCATTGTGGGAAAAGGTTTAGGTATAGTAAGGAGACTGTGGCTAGGAAAGAAGAGGAGCACAAAGAAATTGAGGAAAGTGACCCCTACGCAGTACTTCATATCACAATGTATAGAGAAAGGAAAAGGAAAAGGAAAGAAAGAGATCCTTAGTATTTTCCAGTAGAAGAAGGAAGTCCATCTCATATTAGAATCTGTGTCGAACCCATGACCTCGTGTGCGTCACTGATATGTGTAGTAGGAGCCAAGACTTGTTCAAGAGCAATTTTAGTGAGTGGAGGAAGTAAGATAAATAGTTAGAATAATGGAAGTAGTGCAATGAACCAGAGTCAGTTAACATCACCAAGGGTAAGAAATTCCCTAAGTATAATGGCAGGTATAGATCATACCCTAAGAATGTCTAAGTTTTAGGGAGTGCGGTTGGAGGACCTTGAGCAACACTTGTTTGTATGTGGAATGATATGGACTGTGAAGAATGTCCATGACAAGGAAACACAGATCGTGCAATTTTCCATGACATTTAGAGGTTGTGCACTACTATGGTATATGAAGTATCAGATAACTACACTGATAATACAATCAAGAACTTTGGCAGAGATTGGACAAGCGTTGTTAAAGGAATTCAGAAAGCCAAAATATGAATCTTAGTTTATCACAGAAATAAAGGAAATAAAGCAAGTGAAGAATGAGATAGTGTGGGACTATAACCATAGATTTAAAGATGTGATGGGTTGATTAACCTTTCAGATTCCTAACTAGCATCATCAATAATGGTTTATTGCAGGTCTATTGCCGCATATTCATTGTCTATTAACACAATAGAAGGTCATGTTGCAGTGATAAGCGTTAGAAATCACGATGAAGTTGGAAGCATCTCCTATAGGAGATGGTGCAGGTATGGATCAAGTACAATCACAGTTGGCTACATTGAGAATTCAATTATCATAGATAATGAAGGAAAAGTAAAAGTGAGAACATGTTTGGTGTATAACATTTAATATAGAAGGCCATCGAAATGAAGAATATCCAACATTCACACAATATATGGTGACAAGAGCACCAAATCCAGTGGCAAGAGGAGTAGGGTATTAGGAGATATGTAAGACATGGGGACATCATATGACTACTTGTCCCTTACTACAAAAGTACCATAGTATACCCATGCATTTATTCTATAATTTTTGCAAATTTGTAGGACATGATGAGAAAGACTGTTGCGCATTTGACTTAATGAGAGAGCGCACTTCAGACGCATACATAATCCAGAAAGAAAATGTCGCAATAGAAGGAGGAGCTCCATAATACAACGCTCCAAGAGGATTTAATCATGGTGGACATGGAGGATTCAACATAGTTCAAGGGCATGGAGGATTCAATCGAGGAGGAAGAGGACCAATAATTTGTTATAACTACAATCAATCGAGACATTTAGCGAGAGATTGTCTGAATCCTTGCACAACGTGCATGTATTGTAGAGAATTGGATCATGCGATAGAGGACTATCCTCAATTGATAGTGAAGTGGTAGGAGAGAGGGAACCAAAACCAACACCATAACTAGCATCAGAACCAACATCAAAATCAGAACCATAACCTGCAGATGATAGCCGCTGAGGAATGTGATGGTCAACCCAGAGAAGTAGTTGTTATGGACGTTGGAATGAGAACTAGACCAGATGCGACAGAGAAGGGAAAGGGATTTGAAAAATGGATAAGGAAAACAATTGATCCCATGCCGTCATTCAATCCATATAATTAAAAAGAAATCTATAAGCAAGAAAGGAAGGAGATACTAGGAGCGAACTGGATAACATCATCGTCAAAGCCACCACCAGTATACGATATGTCGTCAATTTATGATCACACTGTTCTATAAAGATCATTTGAAAAGGTAAATATTTGAAATACCTTCTAAAGAGATGTTTAGAGTTGATTTAGGATGAGACAACACTGAATGCACTTCGTGCAATGATTGATTAGTGTAAACAAGATAGAGAAGTACCTACGATGCAAAAAATAATGAACCAAGTCTTGCGCAAGAAGAGGACAAACAAAGAGTTTATATTAAGTACACAAATAGGATAATATGACATGGATAATGTCATCTTATATTTAGGATCATATGTCAATGTTCTTCCAAGACAGATGTGGGAGATGATGGGAAAAATGAAACTAGTTTGGTCAACTATTTAGTTGAGGTTGGATAACCAACAAAATATAATACCAATCAAGAGATTGGTAGGAGCACCTGTTAATATATATGGAGTTTGTAGTGCATATTAATTTAAGGTTATTGAGATCATGGATAACCTTTAGTCGTATCCATTCTTTCTTGGACTAGAGTAGGCCTTCGACAATTAGGTGATAATTAACTTGAAGAAAATAGAGATGATTTTTTAAGGAGGAGGCTTAAAGGTCACTGCACCATTAGACCTTATGGAGGAAAGAAGATATTTGGAGCCTGTGAGAAAGGAAATTTATAACTTATATAATATGAACACTAGAAGCACCAGTTTGATGAAGTTTCGAGCAAAAGGTGTGCTCACATTACTCGCTCTTTGCGCTGGATCAGAATAGAGGTACATGATATGAAAAAGTTTGAGGGATTAACCAAGGCAAGTTATTTTTTCAATGGATTTGAGATGCAGATAGCCAAACAACAAAGGTTGTTAGAATTATATTTTTCACTGAGAGAAACTCCAACGAGATGGTGAGAGACCCACAAGGAAGGGATAGAGGATTGGAAACATTGTAAAAGGTTGATGCGGATCAGGTTTGGAATAGAAGACATTATGCCCAAGTATATGGGGATGAGTGATCTGAAGGATCATGTTGCACAATGTATTATAACTTGGAGGCAAGTGTCAAAGTAGGAATGGACACACAGGTTCATACATATGCTGGAGACAGTTCCCAAGAACTAGTATTTAGAGATAGAAGTGTGCAGAGGGACAACAGTCTGGGAAGAACTCACCTGAAACTTTAAGGTAACATTTAATTTTGAAGTTGAGTCACCTTTAGTAGATGTAAGTTTACAAGTCATTAGAGGATTTTTTTTTATGGAAGAAGGTCAAGTAGAAATAGTACCTACATGTAGTGCGCACAGAGAGTCTGTGACATTCCGTGAACTATTAGAATGTTATAATGTTACTGAGGAAGACCAAGAAGAAGAAGACCCAAGAAATGTACAACTACTAGATATTGAAGGGGAACGCGACATATTAGGGACAACACTTGAATCCGACACATATGCAAATCCCTTAAGAGTGTGCAAAGTGAACATTGGCACGAAGGACAAACCAAAGTTTGCAAACATTGGTGATTATTGGAATGATGACATTGTGGAAAATATTGCAGACCTATAATGTGAGTATCATGATCTCTTTCCAACAACATTTTTAGAGATGAAGGATATAGCTAAAGAATTAGGGGAAATGAGATCCCTTTAAAAACTGATGCTAAGACAGTAAGATAGAGACCTTACATATTGAATCCAAAGTACAAGGAAAAAGTGAAAGCAAATATTGACATAATGATAGAAGATGGTATAATTGAACCTGTCGTAGAGTCTGAATGAATAAGTACAATGGTGGTTCAATATAAGAAAACATGGGGTATTAGAATTTGTGTAGACCTAAGGAAGTTGAATCATGCTTGTTTTCATGACATGTTTCTGACCCCCTTTACCGATGAAGTATTAGAAAACGTAAGTGACAGGAGGATACTCGTTCACCGATGGTTTTCAGGATACCATAGATAAATATTACGCTAGAAGACATACATAAGATGACATTTGCGACAGAATGGGGAAGCTATCGGTACACAATTATGCCATTTGGATTAAATAATGCACATGTTATGTTTTCTAGAGTAGTTGTCACAACCTTTAAGGAGTTTATTAATAAGTTTCTTGAAGTGTACATAGATGATTGGATTGTCTTTAGTGTATTGAAATATCACATAGAAACTCTAAGGTTTATGCTCGATAGATGTAGACAATATAAAATTTCATTAAATTCGAAGAAATTTATTTTATGCCCACCGTTTGGGATATTTTAGATCATGTGGTATGCAAGTAAGGTTTGTTAGTGATCCTGCCAAAATAGAAGTAATTGTTAATTTTCCACTGCCTGAATTGGTGAGACAATTGAGAAAAAAATTGGGTCATACCAGATATTACAAGAAATTTATTAAAGGTTATGCACATATTAGAACTCCAATGGAGAATTTATTGAAGAAAGAAGCTAAGATTTAGTGAAATGAAGACTGTCAAAAGGGTATGGACATATTGAAATAGAAGTTAGTAACTGCGTCCATTCTGGAGTCCCCAGATTGGTAGAAAGAATTTCACGTTCATTTGGACACATCATCGATAGCGCTCAACGCAACGTTAGCCCATATAGGAGAGGGAGAGTTACACCATCCAATTTCTTTCACTAGTAGGAAGTTTTCAACTGCTCAGAAGAATTACACGATGCCAAAAAGGGAAGGCTTGTCAATGATTTATTCCTTGCAGAAGTTCATATGCTATTTTTTGGGGTCCCATTTCAAGATGTATACAAACCACTTTGCACTTAGATATCTAGTGAACATGCCAGTGTTGGTGGGGAGAGTTTGCATATAGTTATTATTTTTCCAAGTGTATGATTTCAAAGTTATTGTGAAGCCAGAGAAACTGAATGCAGGACCAGACCATTTGTCTCAGATACTGACCAGAGAAGACACAGGGAACCTAGATGATTGTTTACCAGATGTGCATTTATTCTCAATTCAAATGGTAGATGATCATTTTGTAGAAATTTTCCAATATTTGAGCACATGAGTGGCTCTATCTGATATGATAGTAGCACAGAAGAAGCAAATAGTATTTAAAGCAGTGGATTATCAGTTGATCAAAACAAAATTATATAATTTAGGCATAGATGGGATACTATGACGATGTTTTCTAGAAAATGAAAGACCAATGATCTTAATAGAGGAACATGAAGGAATTGCGGGAGGACATTATGCAGGAAATGTGACAATGAAAAAGATATTGTGGGTAGGGATATGATGGCCTACCCTTCATAAGGACCCAGAGGAATATTGTCAGAGCTACGAAATTTTCCACAGACTAGGAAGACCATCGCGAAGGGATAAGATGCCCTTGAATCCACAAGTTATCTTGCAAGCATTTGAAAAATGGGTAGTGGATTTTGTCGAACCGATTAATCCACTAGTGAGGAGAATAGAATCCAGGTACATAATTACCACGACATACTATTTGACAAGATGGGAAAAGGTAGAACTAGTTACATATTGCAGTGCGAAGATAGCTGCACAATTCTTGTTTGAGAACACAGTTACAATGTTTGGATGTCCTAAAGTACTTATGATTGATCAGAGGATTCACTTTTTGAACAAGACAATTGGAACATTAACAAAAGAGTCCCATATTTAACATCAAAATAACACTCCATATCACCCATAAGATAATGGAACTATGGAGGCCTTCAATAAGATATTGGAGAATGCATTGACCAAGGTGTGCAACATAGGACATGATGACTGAGATTTAAGGATCCATTCAGTGCTTTGGGCTTATAGAACTACATGTAAGAAGTTGACAGGATAAACACCCTTAATATTAACATATGGTCAGGAAGAATTCATTAACATGGAGTTTCTTGTACCGAGTCTACATATTGTTGTGATGGAAGACCTTATGGATTCCGACGCAGTAGAAGAAAGGCTATCACAATTAGTAATATTAGAGGAAGATTGATTTATTGTAGGTTCCATTGGAAAGTACAAAAGGCATGAGAAAAGGCATGGCATGATAGACACATCAAGAAAAACAATTTTCAGACATGTGATCTAGTATTGCTCTATGACAATAAGTTCTTACAACACCTAGGAAAGTTCACGATGCATTGGCTAGGACCATAGGTGATCATACATATGACTGACACAGGTGTTGTTCAGTCAAAACATTTAAATGGACAAGTCGTGGAAGGACTAGTGAATGGGAGTCAATTGGAACTGTATAGGGATGATTGTCCTTCAATGCACTAAGGGGAGTTGTGTAGACTACCTTGTATCATAGTGTACTATAGCAAAAAAGGAAGAAAAAAATAAAAAAATCAAGTAAAAAAGGAAAAAGCATGAAAATGATTTAGGGAAGAAGTAAAAAATTGAGAATTCCAAGAAGTTAAGGTTACCAGGTAATGAGGAAAAGAAGGAAAATGTCATGGAAGAGAAAGAAAAAGGCAGAAGGAAACATAGACGAAGGAAGCAAGATTGTGCAGAAGGAAGAGATTATGCAAAAGGAAGATATTGCATAGAGAGATGAGATTGAACTAATGACAACCAAGATAATTTAAGATAATCCATGATGGGATGTGCAGTAAAGAGATACCATGATAGTGAAGTAGTGGAACCGTGTAACATTGAATGGAAAAAATATCTTGACAGATTGCATAATCGAACGAAGAATTAACCAAAGATACATAGTAATGGAGCATTAAATCAGGTAATGTATGCCAACTACTAGTGGATTAGACTGAAATTTTAGGCGCAAAGGGAGACTACATCTGGTAATGCAATATAAAAGCAAGCATAGGGTCGACGGGGGAAGTTTATTGCCAGTTAGAGTTTGCATACAAAGCCAAGTTTCAGAGCAGAGTTCCAGAGCCAAATTTACAGAGCCGAAGTTTAGAGCAGAGTAACAGAGCACCAATTGTAGAATAAGATGGAACCCCCAAAACAACATCTACTTTAGTGTCAATTCCGAAGAAACCATGTGGTCAACCCACAACATCACCGGTAGTAGAAGAGACATAGGAGGCATCATCCTTAGTAGAAATATTCCCCAGGGATTATATCCCGCCAAGAAATCCATTCGCTAAGAATGTCAACTTACAGAAGGGTGTAAAGTACCTGTTAGTGGAGCCACCAATTCCAGAGGGAGTCATTGTGGAAGGGGATATGTTAGGTATGATACCATCTCTAAAATATGTTGACCACGACATCACAAACAAAAATAATTTTCCATAGCTAGTACCGAACAATTTTTTGATAAAGTCTATTAGTTCTGAGACTCATATGATAATCATAGAGCTGCAGGCATGGGATAGGGGGTTTCATAAAGAAGGTCTTCTAAACTTGTTCGATATATCACATTTTAGAAGGAGCAAAGAGATCAATGCGTGTGTAAAAAATGTTACTAAGTTGTGTGCACGGGTGATACATGTGGCTTGAAAGGACAATGTCCAATTATACCAATTTAGTAATGTGTATTACTGGTCTCCCATAGTAGGGGGAGGACCCCAAATTATTATTTTTTGTCAAAAAGAACAAAAAGACTCTCTCTGAGATAATGAAAGAGAAATTACATACATTCCATGGACGACGTGGATTGGATGTTGCAAGTATTTGTGACCTGAAAATAAGGTTGGTGATGCAAGCCTTAGCCTACAAGTTATTAAGGAAGTGTAGAAAATATCAAGTGCCAACAATGGTCATAGTGGTAGCAAAACGATGTGTTGAGGGTGTCCATATGAATTGGGCAACATTTTTGTTAAACCAATTTTTGATTGACTATGAGGAAGTGCAAGATAAGGGGATCGAGTTCCACTACTCCTGGTTACTAATTCTAATTGCACTATCATATTGGAGAGAGCTAGACGACACTCAATTTTTGGGTGTCATGTAGAAGCCATGTTTAGCCGCGCACTATTAGAACCTTTGGTATGCTACACATAAGGCACACCAGATGGACAATAATGTTTAATTTTATATTTATAAGGAAACCATCAGAGACAACATCCAAAGGACACCATGCATACCCCCTCAAGTGGTTGAGGCATATAAGGCAGTGGCACACTTTAAGGCAGGGCGTCACCACATGTATGTACAAGAAAATAAATATCCAGATCAAGAATGGCTCCCAATACAATATAGATTGACAGAAGAGGAGATGGGACACATTATGGTCGATTGGGACAATGAGTGGAAGATACCAACAACATAGATAGGGCCATCAGAGAAATGAAACCAAAAAATACATGAGGTCAATGAGGATGAAGAAGAAGGAGATGACTAGGAAAGAGGAAAGGGCCCAGAGGAAACAAACCAACAGACAACACCACACAATCATAGGAAGAGAAAAGAGCTAGAGGCAAGAGACCTGAAAAAAAACTACTGAAGTGCAAAGTCGTTAAGGAAGGGGAAATCCGGGGTTTGACAGAGGATGATTTGAAGAATATAGGCGACCAAGTAAAATAAGTCACTGAAACACATTTCAGCGTGCAGATTGCCAACAAGAAGAGATGAACATATGCATGCAAGAACATAAGGCAAAATTGCGACAACTATTTGAATCAATAAATATCGTGTCAAGGTGAAAGATAGAGGAGGAACCAAAAACAAGCACTACCAAGATTGGAGAGGTAGGGCCAACGATATCCCAGTCCTTAGCAGTCGCAGAAGAACATAGATTAATTAAGCTAGCGACAGGGGAAGTCAATATCCCCACAACAAAAATGCAAGAACATGCCAGGGAACTAGGTCACATTGAATTAGTGCTATCACAACTGCCAATGGATGTATTGCAGGAATTAAATATGAGAGCAACATAAGAGATAAACATGTGTGCAGAGAAGACATCCAATGAATTA
>ML785867.1:35505-64364 GCA_009831015.1 Picea engelmannii
TATTAAATAATCTCTTCATTAGAAATACCTTATTCGACGCCGAGGGTTTTTCATACAATTTGGCCAATGCATCCATCAAACCCTTCGTTGTCTTTTCTTTCGAAATATTGAAAGCCACCGACGCTGCTAGGCTCAGCCGTATCGTTCCTAGAGGCTTCTTTGCTACTCCACTCAATGGTAGGAATATATCCTTCTGATATAAATAGTCTTCCATCTGCATCTTCCATAACTGGTAGTTTTGGCCGTTAAATTTCTTGACCCTAAACTTTCCATCTTTCGACATTGATCCCACTCGAACCAGGAACCCTCTTTTCTTGTGAGTTACCTTACGCTCTGATACCGGTTGTTATAAAAACAGGACCACGGAGTAATAAAATAAAACAAATGCAGAAACAAAACACAAAAGACACACAATACTCCACCAGAGAAGTGGCTACGTCCACCAGAGAAATTGCCAGGTCCTTCCTTTATTATTATCCAACAAATGAAGGGATACAACCTACAACAAAACCCGCTGTAACTTCCTCTTCTTTCTCTCACAGTCTCCTCTCTCAGAATACAATATTCACCATCATCCATAGCCGCAATACATTTCCCTCATAAAAGAGGGTTGCCTTCTAGGGCAAAAAACCCTAACATAATCTCTACCGTTAGATCTGCGACCTTATAATGAATGGTCCAGATTTATAATGAAATTACAATATACTTTTACAACGCAATTTTTGCTTCGGGGGCTTCGCCCCCAAACCCCCATCGGGGGACGCTGCCCCTGAACCCCCGCTAGGGCCCCGCTTTCCCCGAGACCCCCTAGCCGGGGGGATAGCCCCCTCGGACCCTGTAGAGGGGGGTATCTGCACTCCCCCACATGGAAGAGTGTACATACTTCTGGGGTGTAAATATTTCATGGGGTATAAACACGGTTGAAAGCAAGGACCTCTGAATCAGGAAGATAATAAGGCTCCACAACCAACAAGAAGGAGGCCTAGATGGAAGACCAGGTCATGAAGATAAGTGAAACCATTCAGGGATTTTTCGCACGAATAGTTGATCTAGAAGAGCATGTGACACCTAGCACTCCACCTGAAGAGAGGGAGACGAGGAAGAAAACCGTGAAAAAAATGATGGAAAATATAAAGACTCTAGAATTATATTGTGCTCAATTGTATACAAAGACTATGGGTGTTTGGAAATAACTCAGTGAGGATAAGGAGCATTAGGAAACCAATCAGAAGATCCAAGATGCGTAAGAAAAGGTGTAGAAATTCAATGATGAATGAGAAAAAAAAGTTGTATTAAAAAATGAAACAGTTAAGGGCATAGAAACAAGCTTGTGCACGACAAATAGAAGTATTACAGGAGGAAGAATACATAGTGGAAATGACCTTAGAAACAACTCAGGGAATCATCAAACATGCGGTTGAGGAAGGTGTCGAGAAGATGCAAGCTCGTGTAACTGTAGAAACAATTGACAAAATTTTGAGAAGGAAATAGAGGTCAAGGGAAAGGCCGTGAAAACACAAGAGACCTTTGGAAAGTTCATGTCACACTAGAAGAAGGCTTGAGTGGCTTGGGATGATACATCGACGAGTGTTGGAGGCCTATTTGATATGAATTTTGGTTAAGTTTTGCGATCTGTGCCAGAAGAATTCAAAGAATAAAAGGTAGTTAGAATATGGACTTGAGTGCATGACAAGAGAGGACTTTGAGGTGTCAAAGCGCACGACAGAAGGCTATGCAATGGAGCAATGTGAAAAAGGTGGAAAACGATTATAGACTATTGGGTTTTTGGGGATATTTTTGTCCACTTTGTAACGAGCTTAGCCTTATTTTTTATGTATAAATATGTAATGGGCTTTGGGTAGAAATAAATTCAGAATGTTAGGAGTTAGAGGTTCGTAAAAAATTTGGGGGTAGCGAAGTGCTAGTGAGTTTGAGCGAAGGAAGAAGTTTGAGGTATGACTGATGAGTGAAGCTCACACTGCAACAAAATGACTAAGAAGGTTTGGGTAATGTTACTGTTACATATTTTGTGGCACAGTGCGTAACAGTAAGGGAACTATCAATGACTAATAAAAGAAGCCAGTTGTTGTGGATGTAGCCCAAGTTGGGTGAACCACGTTAAATATGTGTGTTGTATTTGCATTTGATGATGTTTCATGTTATGGGACAATGATAATATATGCTGGATGTATTATTCATATATGATTTTATAATTTAGCGCATTGAAGTGTCTAGTAATTGAATGCATGTTAAGTAGAATATGATGAATGTTAAGTAGTTTTTAAGTAATGGGAATTGCACACAAGGGTAAATTGTAGCAAGAACCTGAATAATGCCTCACTTCCCCTCATCAATGTAGAACCTTGGTTCCTGCAGCCCCTTTAGGTGCCTCGGGTGAGACTTCACTTGCTCTGCAGGTGATGACAAAAGGGCTAGTGTCTAAGGGTTTTGTTGGTATATAGATGATTAACCCCGGGTCTGCCTAGTGCGCGCCAACACCATTTCCCAATGAGAGGTACTCCGATGGGTGAATTAAATATTATTGTTTGTTGTATATAAGTCCTATAACTATAACATAATACATTCACCTCACTCTCTCCATCCYCGATGYGTTATATCTTGGTGGGGAATTTAATATTATTATTTAATTTATGGGGGGGGGGGGATTTAATATTATTATTTAATTTATATYGGCCTTGAGTGAAATGACTATCACATGCACCTCCTCCTCTCGACCTTCTGATGCTCAACAACCTGGTAGAGATTTAATAATATTATATTGATAATATGTTATATCAGTTTTCGGGTGAATCATACTCAYACGAGCCTTCTAATCTCAATCTCCCGGTATCCAAAACTAYAATGGGGGTTAAATAACATTATTTTATGTTAGCCCAGATAAATTATTTATCATGTGCTCATTCCTTCAACATCTCCYAGTGTCAATAACCTAGTGGGGGTTTTAATAATATAAAAACAATGAGAGAAAGGAAAATATAATTCCCAGGTATTAAAATTTAATAACACAAAAATGCATTAATTAGGAAAATTGTGCAGAGTTACAGAATAAACTCTGTGCAATATGAGTCCAATGACTAGACAATTTGCAAAAATATTTTCCTTTCCCAGAAAGAGGAAAATTATGAATTCCTCCACTCATGTGCACACAATAGAAATTCATAGGTTTTAATATAAGAATTCATATTCTTAATATTCAACTTATTAAGACAATAAATAATAACTTTTGGAAAATTACCCGGAGCTATGAGCCTCCCTTCATCAAGCAAATATTTCTCAGGAAAAAAAATTAAAATATATAAACACATGTATTTAATTATTTGAGTTTCTTTCCAGGAAATCAAATCTCTTGGAAATAAAACTTCCCATAGTAAAAAAATTGTTTTTACTAGAACTTACTACCCACATAAAATCATGCAAGTCTTTACTACTTTTTAGGAAATATCCACCATTTTAGGTCTTTCCCTTTGGACATGATTTTATCGAGTAAATCAAGGTAAGAATTCCATTCTTACCATGTCTTAATAAGACATAAATTAAATACTAAACACATATTCCTGGTTTCTTTTTATTTACGTATTCCCCATGTTAAAATACCTTATCTTCTCAACTATATAGCCTATACTTATGAAACCAAAATTGTGGTTAATATCTCATTCCATGACTCCCCCTTACCTAGCTTATTATGTTGGCTAGAAGCTCTAGGATTTTACCCATGCTTCCACAAAATATTTAGCATTTAACTAAGTCTTACAAGGAGGTCCTAAAGATTGACCAGTGATTAGGGACAAGTCACCTCCCATAACTGATCCATAACTTCATTTTTATAGAACATAATTCATTTAATAGAGGTTATACATTATTAACTTCAAATGTTATGTGAGGACTTTGACAACTTAGTCTTCACTACTAACACCTGAGATGCATGCATACTAGTGGGATGCAAATACCCAACCAACACTCCATTCTTACTCAGAGTCACAAATAACTACTTACATTTGTCTATAAAAACAAAGACAATCATAGGGAAAATAACATAATATATTTTACACAACCCTCTTCATACTTTTCAATCAGCCAAGCACCTGGAGTAACAATTTCACCGTTATAATAAAATATCAAATTCTTCTTACAAACAAAACGTAAATTCCATAGCATTAAGAAATTTATCATGGCATATGAAAAATACTGAAACATTTATCTGAGAATTAAAAGTAGATTGGAAATTGCTGATGGGTGAGCCTCTTATCACCTAAATGTAGGAACAATTGTCTTTTGTCTATCCTTGCAGTTGACCACCCCCTAGAAAGAATATGATTCCATGAGGGGAGATTCTCACTCATTCATAGAAATAAAAATATGAAGACCACTCTCCTTCACCAACAAAATTTAGCAATATATATCTCCCATTCCACCAAGCAAGGGGGCTTGTTCTTGAATCAAGGAGTCATAGCTAAATACCCAAAATTCATAGCCCCATTTATCAGCTTGGTTTAGAGAAAGTATTTTCTATGTTCTTACCTAGAACATAGAAAACTTGACTTCCCTCTATTTTTTTAAGAACAAGAGGAGTTTTACACACTCTTCTCCACTCAGATTTGGTCCCCAAACCCATTTGTGTGCGTCCTCTCTTCTCTGCCCATGATTTCCGCATTTTATTTCCTTCTACAACAATATTTCATGGTTAAAATCCTCCAAATTCATGGGTCATATAAGAAACTTTTAGATTGGTACTCTTCCCATTCTCCCATTGATTTATGAGGAGGACCACCCAACCACCAGCGTGACTGGTAAATAAATATTCTGGGACAGAGGATAGTTCTGGGTTTGAATATTTTAATTCAACAGTGTACTACCTGGTAGGGGTCATGTCAACCCGTAAGGGTTCGCCCTCACCATTCTCTCTCATGGCATCTTTTTCTATGTAAGTGCTCCACCCATCAACAATTTTCTTTTAATTATCATCAAAACACATTTTATCATTTTAATTTTTCATCAAGGTCCAAAATGTTAAACATACTAGCTATGACTCATGGCATCATTTAGACATAATATTTATATATTGGGGAAAACAAGGTGTTACACAAGAAACATTAATAGAAACTGTGAGAAGCTTGATAATAGAAGTGTAGAGTTACAAAGCAGACAATGAGAAGATGATGATATAAAAAAATCAAATAAATGCTCAAATGATGCAAAGCCTAAATCAGTTGCATAGGCAAGTGAAGAATTGGTCAAGCTCAATACATGAGGAAGAAGGAAGACATCATGAAATAAGAGATAACTATATAAGAACTGACCATTCAAGAAGTTCTAGAAGAACCCATAGACATCACTCACCTCCTTTTTAAGCAAGGAATTTTTATGCATTTGAAGATTCCATAAGCAGTCCATAAGTGTCTCTTGTTAGGAACCAAAGAAGAAGACGTGATTTGGACAATTTGCAAGGAGAGATAAAGAAGCTTAAGCCACCATCCTTTTATGGTGAAAGAGAAAGGGAAGATGACGTTAAAGCCTAATTTCTTGGAATCATGAAGTATTTTTAGTTGCACAATTACTCATCTAACCTAGAAGCAAAAATTTCCACATACCATTTGCATGGAAAAGATTCTATGTGGTGGGATTAGTTGAAGCAAGTTTAACACATTAACGAGATAAGGATCATTTGGAATCAGTTCAAGATATATTTTTAGAAGGGGTATCTTTCAGATCACTTCTATGACAAGAATATGCAAGAGTTCTTTGAACTTGGGTTGGGAAGCATGACCATGGAAAAATATGAAAATGTGTTCTTGGGATTGTTGAAGTACATGGGGTTTATCAAGGATGAAAAGGTGAAGATACATAGGTTTTTGAGTGGATTTCCATCATTTTATAAAGAGAATATTCTATATGATGAGCACAAGACTTTGATAGAGACCATTAGGAAGGATAAGTACATGTATGAGCAAGGCAAGGGCATAGAATCCTTGCAAAAATATTGGATGGATAAAAAGAAAGAGAGATATGATCAAAGAAGGAAGGGATTCAAACCTCCTTTTAACATAAACAACCCTAATAAAAATTATCAAGATTAGTCTTCTAAGAATGAAACCGAGAGAGAAGACTCCACAGGAAAAAAAGGGAAGACCACCGATCAAATGTTGGGGATGCAAATAAGATCACATGCATAAATATTGTCCTCATTAATAAGACAACATGAAGACCATGCACACCATCCAAGAGGCTACAACAATAGAATACACGGGAATACACATTTCAAGAATATATGCAACCTGAGAAGATCAAAAAACATAGTACCAATCCAATATCATTGAAGTGGAAGGTAATATCATTAATGAGACTATTGTTATTTTAATTGATTCAACAAAAATCCATTGTTAAATTGATCCTAAAATAGTGGAAAGATTACATTTGGAGAAAACTAAGCTTGAAAATTCAAGTTTGGTTCAACTAGCCACTGGAACCAAAAGAAGGATCAATGAGATGGTTAGAGGTTGTCCAATAAGTCTTAATGGAGTGAGTACTAATGCTAACCTAATCATCATACCATTAGGATCTTATGATATCCTAATTGGAATGGATTGGTTGGATATGCGTCATGCTTTCCTAGATTGTCATAACAAGGCATTTACATGTCTTGATGAAGAAAAAAAACATAGCACTATGAAAGGAATTCCATGACCCATTTCTATAAGGGAGATTTCAGCCTTACAACTGAAGAGGTGTTTTAGGAAAGGATGTCAATTTTATGCAACTCATGTGGAGGAGCCAAAAAAGACAAAAGGGCCAAGCCTTGAATATTTTTTAGTATTGCAAGAGTTTGAAGATGTATTCCAAGAAATACCAGTATTTCCACCAAAGAGGGAAATGTATTTCTCTATTGATTAAGTACCAGGAGCTTCCACAGTATCAAAAAATACTTACAGAATGAGTATACCAGGATTAAAAGAATTACAAATGCAGTTGGAAGAATTGTTGAAGAAATGGTACATATTCCCAAGTGTTTCACCTTGGGGAGCACCGATACTCTTTGTCAAAAAGAAGGATGGAACATTGAGGCTGTGTATTGAATTTAGACAGTTGAATAAAACCACCCTGAAGAAAAAATACCCTCTACCCAAAATCAATGACGTATTTGATCAATTAAGAGGAGAAAACATATTTTCAAAAATATACTTGAGATCAAGCTACCACCAGGTAAGAATCAATGAAGAAGACATCAATAAGACAACCTTTAGAACCATGTATGTACATTATGAGTTTTTAGTGGTGCCATTTAGAGTGACCATTGCACCAACTATATTTATGTGCTTAATGAATGACATATTCAAAAATTATCTCGATAAGTTTGTCATTGTGTTCTTGGATGACATACTCATTTTTTCTAAGTCCGAGGAAGAGCATGAAAATCACTTGAAGTTGTTGTTGCAAGTGCTAAGGGAACAACAACTTTATGCCAAGCTTAGTAAGTGTTCTTTTTACCAAGAACAAATCCATTATTTGGGGCACATTATTTTAGAACAAGGTATAGCAGTAGATCCAGAGAATATTGAAGCCATTAGAGGATGGACAACACCAAGGAATGTTTCAGAAGTCATATCTTTTATGGGATTAATAAGATACTATAGGAGATTTATAGAAGGACTCTCTAAAATTGCTCATCCAATCACTTCTTTACAAAAGAAGGGAATTGAATTTGAATGGACAACAAAGTGTGAAGAGAATTTTGATTTGTTGAAATAATTACTTACTAGTGCACCTATTTTAAAGATTGCTGACCCAAATGAGAATTTTTTGGTATGTATAGATGCATGCAATGAAGGACTTGGTGGAGTCCTCACTCAAAATGGATATGCCATTAGTTATGAGTCTAGAAATCTTAAATAACATGAGAGGAATTATGCCACACATGATTTGGATTTTGTTGCCATATTTCATGCATTGAAGATGTGGAGGCATTATATCATGGGAAAGAGATTTGAATTAAGGACAAACCATAGTGGTCTGAAATATCTTTTTGAACAACCAACTTTGAATTCTAGGAAGACAAGATGGTTGAAATTTTTAAGTGAGTTTGATTTTGACATCAAGCATATCAAGGGAAAAGAAAACAAAGTTCCATACGCACTCAGTAGAAGAGTACATATCATGCATGATACGACCATTAGTATGCATCGGTCATATTTGAAGAGAAGAAATTTAGATGATGTTTTTATAGATCAACATTACCTACAGGTAAAGGAAAGTTTAAAACGAGAAAATGTACAACAAAAAATTAAAGAGTACGAGATTAAGGAAGATGGATTACTTATGCATAATAATATAATTTATGTTCCTAGTTCCAAAGAACTTAGGAATTTGGTATTAAAAGAAATGCATAATGTTCCATATGTCGGACATCCCGATTACTTATAGAAAATAATTGCAGTGGTAAGAAGCCAATTATTTTGGCCAGGAATGAAGAAGGATACTGTAATACCCAGGTTTTGAGTCCACATATTAAATAATTTATTTTGTTTATTTGATGAAAGGTCGGAGTTCCCAAACAATAAAAGAGGCTAGCGTGCCTAGAAAATGTAATGTTTTAATCATTATTAATAATAAAATACATCGCTAGCTGCTAGACGAGCAAATACATGAGTTATAGGGGGATATGATTTTAAGAGAGAGGGGAATTAAAGGGATAAGTCATTTTATCATATTTTATTTACCCATAATTGTTTTAATAGAGAGAAGTGGTTACATGCGATTCTTGGGGGAAAGGCCATGTGGTTCTTGATTTTCAGGTAAATATATAAACCCATCTTTCGGCTGTTTGGGGGGTTCATTCCTTGTTCATTATTCACACTCTTCATTTAGTTCTCTACATTCACACTTTCACTCATTCATTATTTCTCATTCATCCTTGATCTTGTTGGGGGAAAGGAAAAATGAATTGCTAGGAGAGAAGCCATTGTTGGCTAGTTGTAGTGATCGTTGGTGTATTTCGACCATGAATTAATGCCTGCATGCCTGAGATGCATTGGCATGTGCTAAATTTTATTCACAGTTGTGAGTCCTGAGAATACTAGCATGGAGATTCTTGACCAGATGCATTGGAGCTCTGGAAGGAGGTGGATAGCCTGAGGGGCTGCATGGCAGAGAAGGGGGTCCATTCTCTTGGGTTGTGTAGGCTAGAGAGAAGATATATGGTGTAATCTAGATTTCTTTGTGTTGAAGAACCTGTGAGAGATTGAGTGCCGTTTGGTTTGGGAAGCTGAGTGACACCATGGAACCGTCCTTGTGGATTCATAGCCCTGGATCAGGGGTGACCTACTGTTGAGAAATGGAACAATAGTGTCCATGGTTGGGTGGAACGTCCTTGGTCTACAACCAGTTGGTGAATGCTTTTTATTAAGATAATTTTTCTCTGTCATGTGTTTCTCTACTTATATATTTATTTATGCTATGTATTAATTATTGTCTCTGAGATTCATATGTTGTAATATGCATGCTTGTTGGTTATTTCTATGCATGGAATTATATTAATTATTTTTATGTTGTAGCATGAATCTTGATTATTTCATGTGATGTTATCATGTTTCTTTCTTGCTTCTTTATTAATTTAACTTTGATAAAAATTCAAAATCAGTTTAGAAGTGAGTTTTGGAGTAGCGTGCTTGACCTATGGGTCGCTGGGTACGTTACATATATTTCTGATTTCATTTCTAGATGTATGGAATGTCAAAGAGTGAAAGTTGAGCATAGACACCCCGTGGGTTTTCTACAACCATTCCCAATTCCAGAGAGGAAACGAGAAGTGGTAACCATTGATTTTATCACTAAGTTTCCTAGGAGAACAAGGAAACATGATTCAATAATGGTAGTGGTTGATAGGTTGACAAATATTTTTCATTTTTTTTTTCCGTACAAATGACTCATACACCAACTATTATTGCATAAATTTACACGAGGGAGATTTCTAGGTTGCATGGAATACCCAAGGCAATTGTTTTATATAGAGATACAAAGTTTACTTCAAACTTTTGGAGAGGATTGTTTAAAGGATTTGGTACAAATATGAATTTGAGCACATCATACCATCCACATTTAGATGTGTAGACATAGAGAGTCAACTAAGTGATTGAAGTCATGTTGAGAATGTATGTGATGGATAAGCCATCTAAGTGGGAAGATTACTTGCATTTGGTTGAGTTTGCCTATAATAATGGGTATCAAGATTCATTAAATATGAGCCCATTTGAATCTTTTTATAGTAGAAAATGAAATACTCCAGTGAGTTGGGACAACCCAATAGACAAGGTAGTACTTGGGCCAGAATTACTCAAGGATATGGAATACCATATGGTTAAAATTAAACAGAATTTAAAAGCAACAAAAGATAGAAAAAAAAGTTATGCAGATAAGAACAAGACAAGTAGATAATTTAAAGTGGGAGAGCATGTTCTTTTAAAAGTGAATCCCAAGAAGAGATCATTAAAGTTGGGAAGTTGTACAAAGCTAGCAACTAGATTCTGTGGTCCATTTTAGATATTGGAGAGAATAGGGCCAATTGCATACTACTTCCATGAATGTGCATACTGTATTTCACGTCTCTTTGTTGAAAAAGTATGTACATGATCCTAACCGTGTTATTGATTGAAATTTGATTCAGGTGGAGCTAGAAGGATACTTTCAGGTCCATTCGATGCGCATATTGGAAAAAAACATCAAAATGCACCGGAATCTTGGAAAATTTTTAGTGGAACTGCTACAGTCTTGAAGATGATACTTGGGAACATGAAGATGTCTTGCGGGCAAAGTACCCACGACTTTTTGAATAATTTTGAAATTTGATTTCTGATTTGTATATGCACTGAGGACAATGCCAAAATAAGGGGGAGGGGAATGTAATACCCCATTTTTGAGTCCCCATATTAATAATGCATTTTTTTAATTTGATGAAAGTTCAGATTGCCTAGGAAATGTAATACATTGAGAATTACAAATAATTAAATACATCGTTGGTTGAAAGACGTGAAAGGACAAGAGTTATAGGGGGCTATTATTCCATGAGAGAGGAGGATAAAGGAGATACATATTTTTATCATATTTTATTTACCCATCTTGGTTTTAATTGATAAAAGTGGTTACATGAGGTTCTTGGGGGGAAGACCATGTGGTTCTTGATTTGATGTAATTATATAAACCCTTCTTGTGGGTTGTTTTGGGGTTCTTCTCCATTCACTCTTTCACTCTATCATTTGGTTCATTAACCCATTCATTCTTGTTCTTGGTTGGGACATGTAGATGAATTGGTGAGGAAAGAAGCCATTGTTTTTCTGGTTGTAGTAATTACTGGTGTATTCCAGCCATGAATTGGTGATTTTATGTCTGAGATGCATTGGCATGTGCTAAATATTGCTCATATATGAAAATATTGAGAGTCCCAGCATGGGGATTCTTGACCAGATGCATTAGATCCCTGGAAAGAAGTGTACAACCTGAGGGACTACATGGAAGTGAAGGGGGTTCATTGTCTTTTGGTGGTGCAGGATGGAGAGAAGAGAGCTTGTTACTTTGGATTGATGTGTGCTGAGAAACCTCTAAGAGCTTGAGTATTGACTGGTTTGGGAAGTTGAATGTCACTTTGGAACCCGTCCTTGTGGATTGATAGCCATGGCTCAAGGGTGACCTACTGTTGAGACTTGGAACAACAACATCTAAGGTTGGGTGGAACGTCCTTGGTCTGCAACTAGTTGGTGATTAGTTTTGTTTAAGATAAGTGCTCCCTATCATGGTTTCATTTTCTTGTACATTTATTTCCATTGTGTATTAATTATTATCTTTGAGATATGTATTTATAATGTGCCTTGTTGCTGGTTATTTATGTGCATGGCATGTTTAATTTTTCTTTTTAAGTATAGCATGAATCTTGATCATTACATGTGTGGTTATTGCATTTATTGCATTCTTATTTATTAATTAATTATTATTATAAATTTTAAATCAGTTCTTGAGGTGTGAATTGAAATAGTGTGGCCATCCTGTTGGTGGTTGGGTACATCCTAATTCAAATCTCCAAGGACTTCTCTAAATCCTAACCTCCACTATCACCCTTACGAGGTTATGTTCTAGTAAATTATTAAAATTGAGGTAAAATTCTACAGGTCATCCATCTGGCCCATAAATTTTTTCTTTTTGAAAGGAATCCAACATTGCCTTTAACCCCTATTTGGAAACCTCTTCCATTAACAATTGATTTTCTTCCTCTATTACAAACCCAAGAAAAAATATGAATTTTTTAGTATCTCATTAATGTTGGCCATATTAGGTTATGAATAAATGGTTTAAAGCATGTGACACCAAAATATGCTATGTCATAAGACTTTTTGGCCTTACTTCCATATGATATTGTCATCTCCTAGATAGTATTAACTCTATTCCTATGATTTGGAAAATTAAGCAAAACCTTTTGTTTTCATCACCGTTTCTAGCCATACTTACATACTCTTCATCCTCCAATCTACTTCTCTCCTCTCCAAAAGCTTTTTCTTGGTAATTTCCAAACTCTTCAACCTTTCCTTTTCATCTCCAATGAAAACATGCACACGGTTATGTTCATACATGGTTGCTAACCGAGTTTCAACTACCTTAATATCCTTGTCAGTGTCTTTGAATTTTTTTGGGGAACATGTAGCTACTACCGTTTGAACCTTATTTGGAACTTCAATAAATTGAAAACTTGTTTTGTACCTTGATTTAGCACCGTACCCCACCTATGCCTCATTTATAATCTTCAAACATTATTAATCATTTAGCCACTCAAAATTGCATTTAAAGGGATTGTCGACTTTGAATCTTGTCTATCTATCTCCAAGATGATTGAAATGTGGTTTGATCCACCTCCCACTTCCACCCAAGATCAAATCCTTTTAATTTTCATTAGTATATTAAAAAAACTAGAAACTTGTCTAGCCTCTTGGATACTCTTGCTTCCCCCACCCTACTATTTCTCTAGTTAGGGACAATATTAATGGGTACCACATCTACTAATCCTACCTCCTTTATATTGTACTAAAAAAATCCAGATAATATGTCATGCTTTGCATTTTCTCCCCAAACCTATGATCTACTTAGGGTACAATTTAATTCACCCCCTATTATGACCTTATCTTACCTTAAAACTCCTCAAGAGAAGAAATCCTCCCAAAAATCCTTCCTATCCTCACAAGGCCCATAACAATTTATCACCTAGAATATCTACCTTAATTCTTAGACCAATAAATTTGAACAAATACTTGTTGCAAGATTTTTTTTTTAAATAAGTGCACATTACTCTTCCATTATGTTATTAAACCCCCTTATGAACTCCCATTTTCATCTAGGGCTATATATTTCCCATCCTTCATCAATTTTTCTAAGGCCTCCATTAGTTTTCTCCCTTCACCCGTTGTTTCTTGAAATAATTTGAATCACATCCTACACACTTCCACAAGTATGGCTATGGATATCCTTTTATAGGGGCTTCCCAAGACTTTAACATTCAAGGACATAATAATCATGGGTTAACCTTAGAGGCATTTTATCTCGTTGTAAGGACCCCTTTTATGGAGTTTTGTTTCCCTTGTTGAATATATTGAAAATGATTATGTTGTGCATGATGGATATAAGAATTTTACCCAATGTATTGGAGGGGATTTCTATTACAAGGTCAAATTCTGAACCCCTCTCAAAAATATCTTTAATATTACCACTATCTCTTTTCCTAGACCTCAATACTATCTAGATTTTGGTTGACTACTAAGGGATTCTTTTGAGGCTATTTTTTGTGGACTTGTGTCACCATCTAAATTGACCCTATATCCCCATTTCCCTTATTTATATGAGAATATATTAATGTTATCCTTTCCCTAGGGATGATAGCCTTCAATGTTATATTAATGTTATCTTAGTTCTGGTCAACATTAGCCCTCTTATTGGAATCCTACCCAATTCTAAAGGAGATGGAAAAGATCCAATATCCCCAAATCAAAACCACCATCAATTGAATGAATGGAATTATATGATTTATAGGAATTTGAATTACCATGAATTCCTTCAAGTATATTTCCCCATGAGTCCAACTTTTGGTTGATATTCACTAGTTCTTGATGATATTAAGTCTATGAGGCCATAATATATTAAACCTATGACCATTTAATTTGATTAGGGTCCCTTAATAATCCCTATTTCTCCATTCCATGAGCCTCACTATCTCCCTTTAGGAGAAGAATAAACCTATCCATTCCCTTGGCATCATGTGGAACCTAAGAGAGTACCCCTAAAATGGATTCCACTAGACCTTCATCCACTCATTTAGGGGTTCTTCAACCATTTGTATTCTATGAAACTTTCCTATTACTGTCCTTCCTTGGAATTCTATTTTTTTTTAGGCCATATGTTTTCCCCTACTACCATTTTCACCAAATCCTTCCTCCCTTTTACACACTTCTTAGGTTTCTTACCCAAATTTGCAACCACTTCTCCTTCCCACTTCTTCCTACCCACCCATATCCACTTAGAGGATATATGCCCATGGTTCTCCCAATAAATCCTATCCCCTTAAAATTATTTCACTGATCATACTCTTTCATAGGTTCCTTTCTAGTCTAAGAAACCTCCCTTCCATTGTTGCTAAACTGATTTGTTACATTCCCTCCAAGTCTATGATCATCAGTTTCCACCCACAACAATTAGAATTCTATTTTAGTGTGCATAATGTATTATATGAGCATAACGTAGCTTGTGCTAGACCAAATCTATAAGTCCATGCACAAAATTGGTGGGCAATCCACACTTAGGCACTTAGGTTGGTGAGAGACCCACCAATAATTGAGTGGGAGGTATTGAAATAAATCCTAAATTCCTAGTTTTATCCTATCAGTTATGAAGAGGATGAAAGAATTCAATGGAACTCCTATTGACAAGGTAAGGATAGAGTGCACAAGCTTACACTATAGAGTTCTATAAGAAATCCATTCATTTGGGAATAAATCCCTAGGACCCAGACATTGTCATCAAGTACCTCAGTGGTATTCATAGTCACATAAGAAGAAATGATATGCTATACAAACCCAAGACCATGGATGATTCCTGTGTATAGGCCTGGGTCATTGGACATTCAAAGTAGTGAAATTAGTATGAAGTTTCCAATAAGGGTGAAAAGAAGAAATGGAAAGGGAAAAATAACAAAATTGTTGCCACTACATGTGTGCAAGGACCCTAATAACCACTATGACCATTGTAACATTGATGGCCACCCCAAAAAATTGTTGTAAAATTCATCCAAAGTTTAATCCTAAAAACCACACACAAGAGTAGTCCAAGAAGGAGAATCTTCTAGTGGAAGTAGGAAGGGAGATAAAAAATAGCTTAGATGTCATGAAGATACACTGCACAATAATATTGAAGGAGGTGAATCTAAGTAGACTCCATCACAAATATGAGAAGGATACAAAAACAATATTCCATATTAATATTCAGATCAAGAAGAACAAAGTAGATGTTGTGTTTGATTATGATTCACAAGAAAATCTTGTTGTAGAGGACCTGGAAAATAAGATTTGTTTAGAAGTACAAGATATACCTCATCCATACCCTTTGGGTTGGGTAAATAAATATGTAGAGTTGAAAGTTACCAAGTAATGTAATCTTATATTTGCCATCAGTGCAAATTTTATTAATGAAATAGAATTTTATGTAGTGCCTCCCAGTGTTTGTGATGTTGTGTTTAGTAGCCTCTTTATGTACACGAGGGATGATATCGTGATAAGAATGGAAAATCAATGGAACCAAATAAAATATAGTAAATATTTTACTATTAATGCACATAAGGAGAAGTCTAATATCTCTTTGGTGAGTGCACATCAAGCTAAGAGATTTATTAGCTTAATCAAGAAGTATGTAATTCTTTTCTCAAGACAAAACCAAAAGTCACCAATTAAGCAGGTGGAAGGTAAAATTTGAAGGATGTAAAAAAAATATAAACAACAATTGGATGGGATTTTGTATGAATATAGAAAAGTGTTCCAATATCCAAAAGGGAAGTGGATTAGGAAGTACAATTACTGCTAAAATCTCCTTTACCAAATATAGGACTATACAAATAGTCCATATTAGAGTTATATGAAGTGAAAAATAAGTTGTAGGAATTGGCAGAACAAGAGGTCATAAGGCCAAGTATCTCACCATGCACTTCCATGATCATTTCGGTACCAAAGAAGGGTGAGACTTGGAGAATTCTCATTGACTATAGATATTTGAACAAGATCACTCTCAATAATAGGTAACCTTTGCCTCAAATCATGACTTGTTATATCATCTCTAACATGTTAAGCCCATAAGTTCTACCCCTAAATAATCATCATTAAATTATATTTGTATAGACTAATTATTTCCTTCCAACTCTCTTTATCTCCTATATATACACATTAAGGGGACTCATTTGAAAATTCATATTATTAGCTTTGAGCTTGTAATAAGAGTTCCCCCTCAAAGAAGACTCTCTTTTATTCACCCCTTTACACTGTTTTGGCATGGTACCATTGAATTAGAGTGTTTTCATGTTTATTTAGCTATTTGGTTCACAACATTCGGTATTAGAGTAGGCAATCCTTGTTTTTTCTCTTTCAAACAAGTCATCTTACCATTTTTACTACAATTTTTTTTGGGGATATTCAAATTGCATATAAAATTCGGGATTATAAAAGGAAGATTGATGTATCACTGGTCAAAATTTCAGAATCTAACTTCCTATATTTTTTGAGATATAGGATTTGCAAGTTGTGTTTTTTTGTCTACTCCTAAAACCAGGCTTAAATAGTTGGTTTTGGTAAATCGGTCATATTTTAAAATTGAGAGACCAAACCATTTCAAGTCCAAATATTAGAGGCATTTCATACAATTTTACTCACTTAAAATGCCCCAAAATCAATAAGTCTTGTGATAGTGGACCTAAATTTTGACTATAAATTCCAAATTCAGTGAGAACCACAAAATTGTGAAGAAGGCATATCATTCTATTGTAGGGAAAAAGTTCAAACTCATCGACACAATTGTGTATTAGAAATACATTAAGTACAAGTTTGGCCTATAGAGAAATCCCTAAATAAAAGGCATAAAACATATGTTCATTTAAACATTACATAACTTTTGATTGAATCACTACTACAATATAGGGTTGTAGTGTTCTCGTTAGTGCCATCACCTAATGTTTTTTTTGTTAGAAAAAATTCAAGTTTGTAGGATGCAAAACATGACAATATAGGGGATGCCATTTTTTACATCACCTTTGAATCAAATCTTCATAAAATATGTATTATCATTTTCAACACGTGCTTTACAAGGTATTGTTGTAGAAATAAAAGAGTACGTCATACTGCATCACATGAGAATTTTAATACATCATATATCATTGCAAAAAAATGCTTATAGAGTCACATTTGTGTTGACTGTGTCTTATACATGTTATTTTTGACATGGT
This sequence comes from Picea engelmannii, assembly GCA_009831015.1. Lineage (NCBI taxonomy): Eukaryota > Viridiplantae > Streptophyta > Pinopsida > Pinales > Pinaceae > Picea > Picea engelmannii. The sequence continues at coordinate 53,030 of ML785867.1, forward strand.
AGTGTAGTATTGCATCGATGCGGGTCTCTAAATTTAACACGGGGTGTCATTTTCCCATTGTATTAGAGTCACAACAATGCCATAATAACATTGATAAAGGGAAAATTTTTATTTATTTAACATCATATTTGCATCATTATTGCATCTTTGTCCTGAAGATGGATCCTGATCTGGATCCGAAATGTCGACAATCTATTGACTACACTGTGGCTTTTCCGATCAAAACCAAAAATCCCAACCACAACAATCTCACTCATCATAATTTTACATGTTTATTGCGTCATGTTATTGTCACATATGCATTTTTATTATTTATTTTTGCATCATATAAGAGTTGTATTACATCACACATGTGTCATGTCAGTGTTGGGTTTGCATCGTGTTAATGTTAGTTTTGCATTGTTATTATTCCTTTTGTATCATTAGAACATCTTTTTAGCATTGGAAAAAATATGTTTTGCATCAAAATAATATCAAAATTGCGTTATTTTAGTGTACACCAAGTACTTCCCCATGATCCACTGATGGTAAATAGGGTAAACTGTTAGCTACCATTACAAGACCTAACCCTAAGGAGCTATAGAGATTTGAACCCTTGACCTCTCCATTCTTAGAGGTCTCATGTGTGGCTAGTAGACCACTCAAGATAACCTATGGGGCTTTAATAATAATAATTATAGTTTTAATTATTAATATTAATTTAGCCCCAAGCGTTATCTCAAGTGGTTTTGAGCCAGTCATGAAGTTATCCCCAACGGAGGAGGTCACAGGTTCAAATATCTTGTTCCCCCTTGGGGTTAGGCCCGTAGTTAGGTCGACGATACAACCCTGTTAACTTGGAAGATTTTTCGTGATCTTGTTCCATGGATGTAGCTAGAACTGATTTTGGTGTGGTGAACCACACGAGAAATAATAATAATAATAATAATAATAATAATAATTCAATTATAAATTATATTTTTATAATGTCTAAATATTGATGATCAGTAGAAGTCTATTTTATAGCGTAATAATCATGAGAAAAAAAATCATGTATACAATATAGCATGAAAAAATATCTACACATATAAGGAAATGAATTGAATTTTACATTAGAATTTGATTGAACAAAGTTGATTGAATTGCTTGTAAATAAGTTGTAGATTTCCACCCCAAGGAAATGACAACTTTTTATACAACATAGCATGATTTTGTTTTACACATAAAAGGAAATGGAATGGATTTTACATTACAAGTTGATTGAACGAATTTGACTAAACTCTTTTTAATGTCTTCTTCATATTTCAAACCCTCCTCATCCCCACTCTGTAAAAATATAATAAAAGAACATAAGTTCTATAAAACAAAAAATTGCTAACTATTAAATATGTAATTAAAAACATATAGGATAAAATGTTTCCAATACTCTCTTAATTCTTTGAATCACTTTTGTCATCATCAATTATCTCTTTTCATTATCATATTTGTGATCTATGCTCAAACATTAATATGTATGTTGTAGAATGAATAAGTACCATGAAAAATGTAGTATATTGGATTCATTTACACTAAAATTTCATTGAAAAATGTAAGATAAATCCTACCACAACCAACATGATCATATCTATTGCATATGATTTTTGGTTTGAGGCTTTGTTTTTTATTATACTCTTTAAAAATGTGCTGATTTTTTTTATCAAGATTTTCTGCCACACAGAACATGATATAGTCAGTAACGATTAGAATTATAAATGCATTTTTTCGTAAAATAAAACATATTTTTCAATATTATAAAAAATTCATAAAGTATATAATTAAAATTCACTTTGGGATTTTTATTGTTGTCATCATCAATCACAATATATTTACCTTTTCTTCTATGACCTTCCTCATCTCTTTTCTTACAACTAGAGTAATTGTTTGATAGTCCCTTTTGTTGGAAGTCTGTATATCTATTAAAACAACATACTACTAAGGCAAGTACATACAATCCATGAAATAAAATATATGCATAATTTGACACAACTATTGAAAATACACATGCATGACATCAACATACATGGTGATGCTTTATTTAACAAAAGGTAATGAAAGTCACCAAATTGAACCAATTTCAACTAGACTCAACTGGAATTTGGTGTAAATATTTGAGTTGATGTGATCACAACCTCCAACAATATGATAGTAACATTATCTATGGTTTTGGTATCATGTCTTTTTTTCCCACTCCTAGCTATGGTTTTTACCCATGTGAGTTATTATACACTTATTATAGTGGCATACACAGAGGTGGGAATTCATTTCACATTAATAAATATTACACAGAAAATAATAATCCAAGTGAGCTACTATTGGATTAATGGTTGTGACTATTCAAGATAACTTCAATTGTATACCACTACTATGGTTGTGAGCTACTATGCCTATAATAGATTCATATTTGACCACTAATCTTTGAGATATTTTTGTATACACACACACACACACAATATTATAATATTTTGTAGTACATCCTCTAGTAGAATTATCAGTGAAGGGGACCCAAACCTCTTGAAAATGATGAACATCCTTTTCTTCATATATTATGTTCATTAAATAAATTGCATACATGTAAGGAGTTCTCAAGTTGGTAAAAGGATATATACCATTATCTCAAGTCTGTAATTTCTCACCCTCAACCCACCACTTCAATTTTTTGCAATAATCGTTGGTTTTAACAAACTCATTTACCCTGGATGTTGTGATGCAAGTTTCTAGTTCTTGAAACTTATAATATTTTTCAAGCTCATTTGGTTGGAATGATGTGTTGCATATCCCTTGGTTATTTTATTTTTATAAGTAAGATTGTATAAAAGTATTTCAAAATCAAAGAGTACACATAACTTCCATGGTTTCAAGCTGTAAACACTGAGCTTCCCTGAGGGAAACCAACTCAGCTAGCCGAACCGCTTCATAACTGAAGTCTTAGACTACTACTGACGCAGATATAGTTCAAAATTCTACCCCCTAACGACAGTCATTACAACTGTACAGAGTGTAAACATAACCATAATAACCATAGATAATTGCATGAGAGGTGGCCAAAAAGGTGGTCATGCACAAAACAAAGAGACAGAAAAATCACCAGTATGGGCTTTAGTGTGGCCACGTGGCCATGAAGAAGGTGTCGAATGTCGGGTCCCCAGGAGGAGGTGGCTCCTCCTTGACTGGTGTCCTATCTAGTTGCATGGCATCCTCCAGCTGTGGTGGCACATTCTCCTCCTTTTGGACATCCTCCAACCAGGATGGAAGCCCCTGCTCTTTGTGGTCTGGCTCGGTGTGGACCAAAGTTTCCAATGAGGGAGGTGGTGCCAACACTAGTGCCAAATTTGCTGTTGCTTGGGTTGCCTCTGCTGGGAGGTGAGGAGCACCCTGCATTGCAGAGAGAAATTGCAAGAGTTGAGAGGCTTTGTTGTCCAGGGTCTCTAGGCGTAACCAGAGGTCATCCATGTCCCGACGCAAGTCAAATACCAGGCTCTGCAATAGTGTGAGGCCTATTTTCCATTCACATTCTGGATCAACGTTGGAGTCGGCTTGAGAGTGGGGTCTCTGGCATGAATTTTGACTGGCTTCCGGACCATCCATTTGATATCGAGCATCGAGAGGTTGGGCCTGAAGTGACTGGATGGCCAAAGGGTTGGGAGGAGCCAAAGGGCCTGGGTGTGAAACGGAGGCCGAATTGCTTGAAGGTCCTGGGTTGTAATCCAGTGAGGCCGCTGAGCAGTCCATCCCCTCCATTTTGTTGGCAAGGGATGCAAAGAGGGGTGGGAGAGAAGCAGGAGTTTGGGTTGACTGCGCCAGGGAGGAGAATGAGGTGACCGGCGAGGAGGAGGAGAAAAGGGAGGGAGCAGGTGGGGGACAGAGGACCAAGCAGGGTCAGTTTGGTTGCCAGGCCAACCCGCGTTTGGACTTCCCTCGTAGCCTGGGAATATATGAGACACTAGAAGAGAAAAAATGAGTCAGGAACAGATTGGGAGAGGACGATAGTAGAGTAGAGAAAGGCTAGGCAGGAGGCTGAGCTCTGAGAAAAACAATCAGGAAGGAGTGAGCCATCCAGAGCCACTAAAGCAATTCAAATAGGCTAGGGAGCTGGTGAAGTTCCATAAATAACCTCACACATAGAGTAAAGGCCGAGTGAAGGTGCTAGTCCATCGAAAGGATGGGAAGGCAGAGCAGGGCACACTAAGAGTAATGGCACCCTGCTTTGAGCGAGATAAACTTAAAGGAATGAGGCAGGTGGGAGGGAGTGGCACACGATCGTCATGTGGCCGATGCCATGGAGGATCTCTCTAGGCTACTCTGCTTGATGCATGTGCTCCATTAGCACCCCATCCAAGGGGTTGTCGATAGTTAGAGATTTTTTCTGGCATCTCTGAAAGATGGGGTGCCTCCGATGGGTGGGGGCCTGACAAAGAATATCCAATCCCCTTGCTTCTACCCCCATATTAGCTAGATCGTCCACAATCTCGTTGGCCTTTATTCTAACATGAGAAGGGATGAGAGCTTGACCTTGTCAGAGGAGGGCTGCAATTGTTCTTAGATCATGAGAGAAGTGCCAGCAGGGCAAAACAAGCTTCAGGTCGGCTCCGTTCAAGATTTTCTGGAAGAGGTTGAGGATGACTTGAGAGTCTCCTTCCACTATAAGTTTGTTGAAGTGGTGCTTTAAGGCCAATTGTAGCCCTATGGTTAGCCCCCGGAGTTTGGCCACATTGTTGGTAGTATGTCCTAAATTTCCTACTGTGAGGAGGAGAATGCTTCCCTAATGATTTCGAAACACTGCCCCAAACCCCATTGCTCCTGGGTTTCCTTTGGAGGCTCCATCAAAATTGAGCTTGATGAAATCCAAAGGGGGGGGGACCAATGGGAAGGGTTGTCCCCTCGTGAAGAAGGGTGAGGAGGAGGTAACATAATTTGGTTTTTGCTGAGTTTCCAGTTATTCATGATGCTCTGCTCCTGGGTTGGGTAGATCAAGTCTTCCTCATGCCAATGCTGCAAGTTGATTGTTTCAGTTATATTGTGGGAAATTTGGATCCAACTGTAGTGCCAATCCTTCTGAATGTTTTTGAAGATTCTTCTATTTCTTTCCTTCCAAAGTTTCCAAAGGATGAAACCGACGAGAAATTGCCAAATGTGGTTTAGAACCGGTGACTAATAGGTTTTGTCTCTCCATGCTTCAATGGTGTTGCTAATGATTTCCCTTTGGTGATTTGAGGTGCGAATTATGGTTGCGCAATAGTCCCAAACTTTGGTGCTATAAGGGCAGGTGTTGAGAAGGTGATTCATAGTTCCTGCCTCTTCCAGGTAGAGGTGACAGATGGAAGGTCCTATAAATCCCCTTTTGGTGAGATTCTCCCAGGTGAGAATACTGCCATGTGCCACCATCCATAGGAAAGTGCTTATTTTAGTCCAATGTTTTAGGGACCATGTTTTGCACCAGACTTCCCTTGGAGGGGGTGGATTAAGATTGGATTTTAGGCCATAGGCCTCTTGGATGTTAAAAGTACCTTTTGGAGAGCTTCCCCATCGAAGGATGTCCTCTCCTTGCAGGATAGGATTTTTCCATTCATTGGTCATTTTGTGCCAAGGTTGGAGGTTCACTTGTGCCTAGATGTGTAGGTCCTCTGTGTTGGATTTCCAACATCTCCAAGTGGTATTTGTGGGGTTGTCCATCCAATAGTTTTCCACTCTTGTCATTATTTCATGTGTTGTTGGAGGGCAGAAGGTAACCACCCATTCCTCCTACGCTAAAATCAGTAGTTGTTTCTAGGAATCATTCCAGAAGAGAGCAGTCTGACCGTTTCGTATTTCCCAGAAGGCATGGTTGACGATCATGTAGAGATTCTGCCTAGCTGCTGTCCAAATCAAGGAGCTCGAGGTGTCTTCATTCCAATGAATGAGGTTTCTTTCTATTGTGTTGGGAGTATATTTCCGTAGCCAGAGCCTGGCCTAAAGGTCCCGAGGTCTTTTCAACCATCTCCACCGGATCTTAGCATTGAGTACTTTGTTCATAATAGAGGGATATCTAATTCCTAGACCCTCTTGAATCTTAGGTTGACAGATCTTCTCCCAACTGATCAGAGCGAGTTTCTTCCCTGTTTTAAGTCCATGCCAGAGGAAGTTTCTTTGCAAAGCTTTGATGGCATTGAGGATGATGTTTGGGGCTGCGAGAGCCGAGAAGGTATATACATGTAGAGCTTGTAGAAATGACTTGAGGAGGATGAGGCGACTCGGGAAGTTGAGTGCGCAATAGGTCCAGGAGGAGAGTCTTTTCGCAAAGGAGGTAAGGAGGCCTTCCAAGGAGCTGTTCCGAAGGGATTTTTCAAGGAGGGGGATGCCAAGGTATTTGGATGAAAGGGAGCTTCGAGTGAAACCCAGGATGTCTAAAATGTGGAGCTGAATCGACAAAGGAGTATTAAAAAAGAAGATCTGGGACTTGTACTTGTTTATGTCCATCCTCGAGGCTTTACGAAAGGTATTGATGATTAGGAGAAAGGTGAGGGCCTCTTGGACTATTGGGGATCCCATCATCAGAGTGTTGTCCACAAATGGATGTGAGATATCGGGGGTTGATACCATGTAGAGGAATCCCTTTCAGCATTCTATTTGCCACCGTAGCCTGGATTGAGTGACTGAGTCCTTCTGCTAGGATGATGAAAAGGAAAGGAGAGATGGGGTCCCCCTGTCCGATTCCTCTAGTAGGAGAGAAGGGGTGAGAAGGGAGACTGTTGATAAGGATTGAGAAGAAGGCTGTGGAGGTGAGGTTTAGAATCCAGGCAACCTAGGAGGGGTCGAAACCAAAGGCAATGAGCATAGCCCACATATAATCCCAACTTAACTTATCAAAATCTTTGGAAAGGTCCATTTTTAGGAGCATACCTGGAGTTCAGGTCTTCTGAAGAGAGTGAATGACCTCATGGGCGATGATGATGCTGTCCAGGATTTGTCTGCCTTCCACATACCTTGATTGTTTTGGCGAGATGATGAAGGAAAGGAGGGGCTTGAGTCATCTAGCTATCACTTTGTTTATGATCTTATAGATGAGGTTACAAAGGGATATCGGCTGGAATTGCTTAGGATGGTTCACCCGCTCTTCCTTAGGGATGAGAGTAAGGAGAGTAGCATTAAGGGCTGGGAGGACCTGTCCGGAGATTCTAGAATCTTCAATGATCTCCCAAACTTCCTCTTTGAGCATGGGCCAACAATGATGAAATAAATCAGAAGTGAAGCCATCTGGTCCTGGGGATTTTCCCTTGGGGGTGTCTTGGAGAGCCTGATAAACTTCCTTGAGTGTGATGGGTTGAAGTAAGGCCAAATTTTGATTCTAATAAATTAAGAAGGGTATGTTCTGCGTGATCTGTGCTATAACTTGAGATTTGTCCCTCTGGGGCTCTGTCATGAGGTTTTGATAATAGTTGACCAAATCTTCTTCCAGTTCCTCATGAGTATGTCTGATTTGCCTGTGCTTTGATATGAGCCATGTGATACGATTGGTATGCCTTCTTTGGATGGTGTACCTATGGAAAAACTTGGTATTTTGGTCTCCCCCCTTGAGCCATTGGATGTGAGATTTTTGCCTCCACAAGATTTCTTCTTGAACTTTTCTTTCCTCCAAATTTTGTCTGAGTGCTTCTTCCTGTTGTTTGAGGGGTTCAGTTAAGCCCATGTCCTATATTTGACTTTGAACATGGCACATTTGTTCCATTAGTTTCCTTTGGGCCTCAAAGATGTTTCCAAAAGTATGCTTGTTCCAAGTTTTAAGTTTCTGCTTGGAGTTATTGAGTTTCTGTGGAAGCCGGTACATCTTGGAGCCAGTTGAAACTACAACCTTCTCCCACCAGACGTGGGCATTCTGCTGGAAGTCAAGGTGGTTGAGTTAGAACTGCTCCAATCTGAAGGGTTTGCATCTGAGAGTTGCTGGGATATCCAGCCATAGATGTATAGGCCAATGATTAGATCCGTGGAAATCAAGGATCCTGGCTTCCAGAGCTGTGCCCTCCAGCATGAGCAAGTTTGAAAGGAGGAAACGATCTAATCTGCAGGCTATTTTGTGAGATCCTGTTCTACAATTTGTCCAGGTGAAGGTGCCATAGGAGTTGTCTGGATCTACAAGGCCTAGGTTGTCGATTTGGCGTTGAAAGTCTACCAAATCCGCTTCGAGCCATCGCGTGCCTCCTATTTTTTAATATAGATTACATATCATGTTGAAGTCACCTCCTAGGATCCATTTGTTCCTTGCTATTATAGTGGCTTGATTTTCCAGGCTGCGAAGGAAGGCCTGTTTGTCCCTTGAGTTGGCTGGTCCATAGACATTGGTTAGGTAACTTGGCTTGTTGGAGCCAATGAGTTGGTAGGCCATTTTGATGGACCATTTGGTTGTGAAAAAGTTGTCCAGAGTGATCGAGCTCAAATTTGAGAGGAGAGATAACCCCCCTGTTGCTCCCATGGTCGCTGTGTAAGTGCCTCTCCCCTGCTTCCAGCAACTAGGAAGTATCTTATCCATCTCTTCTATGGTACATTTTGTTTCTTGAAGTAGCATTATATTTGGTTTTTCCACAATGATCATATCTCATAGTAGTCTTTATTTACTACGACCGTTGAGTCCCCTTATATTCCAAGAGATTATCTTGACGAGGAGGGGTGGGGGGGGGAGAGGTGGAAAACTATCAGATATGAGATGTATCTAACCTAAGTTGACCATGAAGTGTCCTATCTCCTGAATGAGCTTGCTGGTGGATTTCCACACTTTTTTTTTTTCATCCTTCTAAGGTTTACGCTGTTATTTCGGCGTACTTCCATGGATTCCTAAGCTTGCATTAGATCTAGTGGTAGAGCCAACTGACGAGTTGATAAATATTTTGTGCACTTTTCTTAGTTGATCAGGTGGGATGGTGAAGAGTTTATGATGTCTGTAGGTGTGTTCCAGGTGCTCCAGGTCTACTCTAGCTAGATCTTGCTCATCTTGTTCCATTTCCACATCTCCATCTTCTGCCTCTGAGGGTTGTAGGGACACAACCATAGAGCTGGTTGTAGGGATGGGTTGGGTAGGCACTTGAGTTGCTTGTGCCGACCCTTTCACATGATTAGGGGGTGTTTTCAAAGCCTTTTGGTTGTTGCTGCAATATCTCGTATTGGTTATTCGTGGTTGGTTCCTTGACGGTTTGGGCTACTGGCTACTTTCCTCCTTGTTCATGCTTTCCCGTTGCTGGTGTGAATCCTTATTTGTCTTTGTGTGCTTCTGGGTTTCCCTCCTTGCTAGGTGTGTTGAGGGGACAATACCTGAAGAGGTTCCTGTGCTCATGGAACTTTCGACATCTGAGCGAAATGTGTTCATAATCAATAGTTTGCATCCAGTCCTCATCCTGGTACTCCAAAACAATAGATCCTAGTAGTGGCTTTGCAATGTTTAGATAGACACATATTCGTGCATAGGAGGTATACCTTCATTTCTTAGTGGCTTCTGAGGATTTGACGTACAATCCTATTGTGTTTCCTATGCCCTCCAGGACCTCTTCTAGACATAACTCTTGCAGAAAGGAATATAACCTTATCCAAACTAGGGTGTGGGAAAATTCCTCCAGTTCAGGGATAAATTTTTCTGTCCAAAATCTCAAAAAAAGACCCACTGAGTTGAAGAAATATGGGCTGTCGTCAAAGATCCGATTTCGGTTTTCGAGGTTGTGTAGGATTATGGTAAACAAACCCTTGGAGCCTAGCTGCAGATCAAAGTGGACTTTGGGATTCCACCATTGATATATCCATTTTACTAGTTCCTTCTTCGAGGGCTAGAGTCCTAAAAATTTCCCGATTAGGGCGTAGTCTCTCATGTACTGCTTCTGTTCCTCAATCCGGGGTGTGCTTACAATGTATTCCAAGGCTTACGGTGCTTGCGGGATGCATTTCCATGGTACCCAAGGTCGATTCATACTTGCATTTGGTGCAGTGGGTATAACTTTCCCTGAATCTATGTCCATGTATCGATCTTTGAAAGTCCCCTAAGAAATGAGCTGTGAACGAAGATCTAGGGGAGGTTCGAATGCTGGGTGCTTGGAGCCACCTCCGTTTCTTCCTTGAGAAGTTGCAACACTGTAGGAAGGGCCTCTCGGCCCTCCCTCACTCAAGAGAATTGTACCCCAGCGGGGCAGCGTGGTGCACCAGATCAGAAGAAACCCTAACCCTAGCGCCCAGTCTCTTTCCATCATATCCCTTGGTTATTGTTTCAGGCATACTTGATTAATAATCCAACTGATCACTTCTAAACTTGGGAGAATAGTCGTTCTTGAAACAACATTATTCAAACAAGATCTTCTGATATTTGAATATATATGCTCAATGATTCATTATGGTTATGTAGGATTCACAGGTTTCTCTATCTCAAGATAGCTTTCATCTCTAAATATTCTGAACATTTCTTCCCAATTTGGAAAATTTGTTAATCTTGAAGTGGATGCGCTATATGTATAAATTGGTATGAGATGCTCTTTCTACACTATTCTTATATGTGTTTCCTCTATAATATATTTCTTCATACTTTTCAAACTTTTCCCCTTTGGTGCCATTTTGTATTTTACATCAATAGTTTAAATAACACATTATTTGAATTAGTGTGAAAATTTTGAAAGTAAGTTCGAATTGGTTTTTGGGATTCATTCGCTACTAGGAGACTTGCATTAGGCCGACGAGCTATTTAAATAATATTAGGTAGGGGGATTGGTTTAAATGTTTGTGAAATTAGTCAAGTCAATTCACAGGGAGCTACTTCAAATTAAGAAGGTTGGGGTAGAGGATCACCAATTGGATACATTTGACACAAAACACAGATATGGTGAACATGAAATTAAGTCTGGAGATATGACAACAAAGTTCTCAAGTAACTTCAAGCAAATTCTCCTTCAAACTAAGCATGCTAAGACTAAAATTTTTACATACTTGATCTTTCTTAATTTCATTAAACAATTAGATTTAAATCAATTTCAATTATTAGAGTAGGAATTCATGTGAAGAATTGGAATCTAGATGAAGAGATAAATAAAAAATTACCCTAGAAACTATTGGATAGAGTAATATTTGAAGAGTACCATAGACACTGTTGGACAGTTGGTTTTCATTGATTTCAACCCTTAGAGCGTTTGAGATACCCTAGAGTAGTGATTGAGATTGATGGTGAGTTAGTTGTCATTGATGTCAACAAGAGTGGTTGATGTCAACAGATGTGGTGAGTGCAATTAATGAAGTCTTGATTAAGTCTACATGAAGCCCCGAAGGTGTGGTCATGGGACCCATAGTTGTTATAACCCTAAATTGCACCACACATGATTAC
>ML785867.1:94682-110258 GCA_009831015.1 Picea engelmannii
GTGAACATTGATTTCAGATTCAAAGTGCTATTTCTATTGTTATTCTTATATCATTTCAGTGTTATTGTGGTGAATGTTCTGGTTATATTGCTGTTATTATGCCATTACTAGAATTTTATTTCTGTTCTACATACATTTTATATCTGGTATATTACAGTGGGACTGCCTCTGGTATCATGTACAATTTCTTATTCAAAGTAATAATAACATTGCAAGGCCTAGACTCATATACATCATGGCATTTCCATAAATATGGTTGGCCCAAAAGAAAATTACAAACTTCGATAGGGGAAACAACACACAATTTCCTGTCTTTGAAGGGCTTGATACTGTATGACATGCAACACTGTTGGTTGATGCAGATGTCACTTCCTTAGCAGAGCCATCCGATGGTGTAGGGATGCAGGTGCGGCATTGTCGGCAGGGCGAGTCACTTGAAAACCTCTGCCAAGATGAGGTTCTTATGGCTACCACTATCAACGATGAAGTGAAATAGGGTACCCTTCAACCACATCTATGAATGAAAAATCTGCTCGCCTTCCTCTGGCTCGTTTGGTTCACTGGGATGGATCTTGGTGGTAGCAACGATAACACTGGGTTTTGCATGAATGATCTGTCTCCCCCTTTCCGGTTTTGAATCAGAGTCAGAACCTGCATCTGATTCAGAGGATTTCACCTCAGCCACCATGGACTACTTTGAGCGACAATCAACAGTGTTATGCCAGGGGATCTTATGGAAGTCGCACCACTTCCCGATATATTTCTTTGTCTTTTTGGTGTCCTTCTTTTCTTGTGGCCTGGAATGGTTTTCTTGAGGTGATCCATCTTTTCCCTGTCCTTTGTTCTACAGGTTGGGGCCACCCTTTCCTCGTTTTTTCTTTGAGGGGTTCCCATGCCCAAATTTCCATGTAATTTGTTTGAGTTTTTTCTCGATTTTGATGACATATCGGTAAGCCATGCCCAAGGATGAGATATATAGAAACTCCAATTCAGCCACGATGTGTCTATGCAGACCTCCATGATACTTGAGCACCAGATGTCGCTCAAAATATTTGATATCCAACTTGATGTGCAAGGTATGGAATATATTTGTGAACTCAGGCACTGCTTGGTCTCTTTCCTACCGCAGTGTGGTCCATTTTGTATATAGGTCGTCATAACTTGCAACAAGGTAGTATTGTTCCTTAATAGCATCCTTGAAGGACTCCTAGGTGACCACGACTATAAATAATGAGGGTTCCTTTGTTTCCTTCTGCTCACAAAAAGTTTCCCACCAATCTTTGACATGGGAATGACTTTGAGGAGAAAAAAAGTAATATTTTCTCTATTCGATAAATTATGGAAAAATAAATACCCTTCTAGAAGATTCAACCATTTTTCTACAACATCTACACCTATCTAACCTTCAAATATAGGAATATTGAAGTTGATTTTTACCTTGAAGGGGGCGGTGCCTTCGTTTGAGGAAGATGCGTCGCCTGTTGGTAGTCGCTAAAGGATTTGCACAAAACTATCCATCATCTCATTCCTCTGTCACGTGAGGGATTCCTCAAGCAAAATTTTGAAGGGATCTTCCATCCCATCGTATTTCTTCTCTCCTTCCATGAGAGGGTTCTTGGGCGTGTAAGAGATTTTATCCTCAACAGAAACAAGCTCGAGACCTAATTCTTTGTACCCTGACCTCATTGGGGACATGCATTAAAAATGACAAGGAGCATACCACTCTGATACCACTAATATGGATTCTATGAGCATATTGAAATGAATACAGATTATTATCAAAATATGCTTAACACAAAATAACAAACATACAGTAAAACTAGTTTCTATTCAATAAGGAAATAAGTTGAAATTGTAAAATGCAGCAGAAACAAGCTTGCTAGAATGGTGGCGACTTATCTCTTAGAAGAGATGTGACTGTTGCGCTCATTCACCAAAAGATTTTTACAATGAGGCTCTTAAGGATTTTTTACAATAAATAGGAATGTCAGAAATCCTAGACATCCAAAAACCTATCCCTAGGAGATGAAGCGCCAAAAGTCATGTGGGCCCCGTTTGGGTAGGTTAGTACATCAACTTCCTAGGGTCGTAACTTTTTCATACAATCTTCGTTTTAGGTGCATGATATCCCATTGGAAAATTCTATCCGAGTAATACACATATTTCCCGTGGTGATCCATACACGATTTGACTGTGGTGAGCCCTAAAAACGTTGTTTAGGGCCTCAAAATGGCCCGGAAGTAAGGGACCCGAAAACTAGGAATAAACTGTCGAACTGGAAAACTGCCAAAATGAACCAGATGGAATAGGTGGGAGGCCACCGAAATACATCTAGATAAATCATCGAGACAACTCTCAACCATATGAAAAATATCACCAAGATGTGCATCAACCAAGACTACTTACAAACATCAACAAGATGTATCACAATCAAGATGTTCTTCTAAAAGTATACTAAGTCATATATGCCACATCATCCATAAACCACGTGCCAACAATAATACTAGCAATTGCCTCTAACAATGTACCAAATATGTACCAATCACACATCAACTATAGATCAAACTATGAATCATCAAGATGTACCAACATCACCATACCATACACCTCACTTATGTGCCACTCATCAACTATCTTTTTCTTCTTGTAGTTGTGGATCTATTACGGATTTGTTTCTGTAGTCATGATTCTGTTGCCACGATTCTAATGTCATGATTATGCTTTCCCAGTTCTGTTGCCATGATTTTTCTACCACAGTTTTGCTTCCATGATTTGTTGTCGTGATTTTATTGTCGCGATTTTGTTGTCGTGATTCTGTAGCGTTGATTTTTCTGCAACGATTTTTTTCCTGTGATTTTGCTGCCGTGATTTTTCTACCATGATTTTTCTATCACAGATTTGATCTGTCAATAATACCTGCCAAATAACCTTTCACAAATGGATATTCAATTATATTAAAAAAATAGGTGCTAACAAGAGACCATTATTGAGAGGGGGGGGGGTGAATCAGTAATGAGAAATTTTAGTCCTTTTATCCTTTTTACCACAAAGTATGTTCTTTATATTATGAGAAATTTATTAGTAGCATTCAAATATCATAATAAATGTAAATAAAAATGAATAAAAACGAACCATACATATGCACAATACACCAAGTATTTTACATGGAAACCCAATATGGGAGAAAACCACATAATTCTTTTCTTATATTGTTCGAAGAAATACATTCATTCGAAGCACTGACTTCCATATTTTCTAGCTACAACTGGATGGAGGCTACAACCCCTTGATTTCTAGGCTCCAACCTGAAATAAGCACCAACTCCCTGATTTACCTTCACCAATTAGAAGGAGGCTCCAAACCCCTTTCCTTGCCCCTTCCAAACACCCTGCAAGATAAATGTAGACCACTGTCACTATCAAAAAAATTATCACTTTCCCTATAAACCTGTAACATATACCAAACAAACTGTACCAACACCTATACCAAACTTGTACCAATAAATGTACTATCAACATGTCCTCTCTATCAAATCAGATCTGATCTCATGGATATCATGCTCATGATCACAATAACAAGCATCAACCCAAGATAATCAATATATCTCTCACATACACAATATGAATACCAATATCCATATGCCAAATACCAACAAAACAATAATTCCAAATACCAACTATATCCCTCAACAAATATGATATATGAAACAATACTAAACAACCAATACCATCTCAAGAGCTAAACCCTATCTCACAAAACATACCTCAAACAAGATGTGCCATATCTCTCATAAATAGACTCCAAACATACATTAAATATTATGGTAATATAACCAACTATGAACCAGTAATAAACTTCAGTAGATCTTCCTTAGATCAATTCTACAAGAAGCCCTAAAATTCAAGGAGGGCATCCAATAGATTTACAAGGCAAACCCTTAACCAGATTCATAGATTCAACAATACACATATGAAAACCATACCTTTTTCTTCTTGTAGTTGTGGATCTATTATGGATATGTTTCTGTAGCCATGATTCTGTTGCCCCGATTTATTAATTTCTTTTGAAACCACTTTGACTTATCCATAAATAGTAAAATCACGACTTTGTGTTGCAACCACTTTATTATTTAAGTAATTTTCTCTTTACAACCACTTTACCATAATTAACAAACTCACAACTTTAATTATTTTCTTAATGCAACAACTTTACCCATGATTAACTCCTAGTTACCATCAATTTGACTAGTACACTTCTTCTCGAAGCTTATAGAATAATTGACTTCTTTTATGGTCTGAATTTTAGGGGGTATATGGTCTAAATTTGGATGCAAAAGTCATAAATATAAAAATCTAATAGATTTCCCATGTGTATCAAGGATATACCCACCTCCTCATTAATTAATGGGGCTAACAGGTTGCCCATATGGGTCAAAGAGAGTCCCACCTCTCCATTATTGTATTGGGTTTTATTTTCCACTACTTATTTAGTTGGGTAGTTAGATCTATTATTATAATAATAGAGACTCATTTAATGAACTCTTTCCATTATTGTATTGGGTTTTATTTTCAACTACTTAGTTAGTTGGGTAGTTAGATCTATTATACTAATAATAGAGACTCATTTAATGAGATCTTTTTGATTTTGTCAAATGGACCATTTTTTAATGCTATATAAAGGCCTAGAAATCCTTCTCATAATATTAAGTTACTCATTTTGGATTCTCTCATATTTTTTATTGTTCATTGTGATATTAATTAGCTTTGAATGATTTACTAGTAATTAGTTTTAGAGGTGAGGATCCTCTTTGAGCCTAACCTCCCAAGTACTTCATTTACATGTTTTGTTTTTTTCCATGCAAAATTGGCATGTATAAGCTTCTCCTCTCTTAACATTCAAGTCATCCAGATCTCATCCCCTAAGATCTAAATCAGTGGTATCAGAGCGAGTACACTCTCAATCAAAACAAGGGTTTGAAGCATGTTGCGGGTTCAAACATTAGAAACAATCACCAACCTCCTTTTTGTACTATTAGAATCCATTTGTTAGGCCATACACTGTAAGCATCACATTTGTTCCACATGCACTATAGGGTATTTTTACCCTTGGATCTTCGTTCACCATTACAAGGAGAACCATACATGGATTCACTACATCCATACATGGATTCACTACATCTATGCATGGATCCACTACATCCATTAGTCTGCAACATTTTCAACAAATTTGTAGGGTGTCCATGCTGCCCACAGAGGTTCCACAACCTCTACAACAGACCATGCTACTCTACAAACCCTTGGTATCCTTTGTGTCTCTCTACACTCATCCAACTTCGAAGAGGTTCTGTGACCTCTACACAACATTTTAGAGTTTCTTCCATAGCTCATTGGAAATATCTCTTCAATATATCAAATGGGTATTTCACGGAATCTCATTTCACTTCCTATTTTGAGAGATATTATCGATTTAATCTCAACATGTATTTGACCCAAGGAGGCCGCGCATACCTCCATATTCAATGGTATTTTTATCCTTTCTTAGGAAACTACAAAAGGAGTTCCACATATGGATGGAAATATATATTCAATATCTCAAATGGGTATTTCATGGAATTTAATTTCGTTGTTTGGTTTATGGGATATCTTTGTTTGAAGCAACACATGTTTGTAACCAACATGACCACACGCCCTTCAAATTCGGCCTAGTTTTTCTCACTTCATGTGCCACCTTAAAACAATTTCCATATACCGATGGAAACATATATTCAATAGCTCAAATGGATCTTCGACGGAATTGTATTTTATCACCTATAATGGAAGTTATGAATATATTTGCATAAGGATGTTCACAGACCCAAAGTCAATATTTTTCCATATTATTTTTAAAATTTTGAGATTTTATTAAAATTTCTTTATTTTTCTACCCATGTACAATGTCATTGTCAACTAGGTTATGGGTCATCCAAAAATCCATGGTTATGGGTCAACCACACAAAACCCTTCTCTTCATTGGGTATTTTCATATTGAAATCATAATGGTATGATAATGTGGTTTCTCTTTTTAGCATGGGTGAAATGATGGGGACCATCATTTTCTAAGGGGGGAGGAATGATCTGAATTTTAGGGGGTATATGGTCTAAATTCAGATGCAAAATTCATAAAGATATAAAGCTAATAGATTTCCCATGTAGATCAAGGATATGCCCACCTCCTCATTAATTAATTGGGCTAATAGGTTGGCCATATGGGTCAACGAGAGTCCCACCTCTCCATTATTGTATTGGGTTTTATTTTCCACTACTTAGTTAGTTGGGTAGTTAGATCTATTATTATAATAATAAAGATTTATTTAATGATTTCTTTCCATTATTGTATTGGGTTTTATTTTCCACTACTTAGTTAGTTGGGTAGTTAGATCTATTATACTAATAACAGAGACTCATTTAATGAGCTCTTTTTTACTTTGTCAAATGGAGCATTTTGTAATTCTATATAAAGGCCTAGAAAGCCTTCTCATAATATCAAGTTACTCATTTCGGCTTCTGTCATATTTTCTATTGTTCATTGTGAGATTAATTAGCTCTGAGTGATTTACTAGTAATTAGTTTTAGAGGTGAGGCTCCTCTTTGAGCCTCACCTCACAATCACTTCATCTAAATGTTTTTTTTTTATCCATGTTTATTTTCATGCAATATTTACATGTCTAAGCTCCTTATCTCTTGAAATTCAATCCATCCAGATCTCAACCCTCGAGATCTATATCATTTGACCTTCTAGGGGCTTTTAGATAACTCACGAGGGAGCTCCAACTTCACATGGCCATAACTCTCTAACCATGAGGAGTTATGTGACATTCCACATATCACTGGAAATTGAACAACATGTACTATCCATATAGAATAGTCTCACCTACAAATTCAATGTTCTTCATTACATTATTCCTCAACCAAAATTGGGTTCCTTACCCATACCTCTAGAGCTACCAGAATGTGCTACCGAACATACTCAAGGGTTGACATCAATATATAAGGGTTGAAATCAATCTACAATATCAATCTCCAAGGGTTGACATCAATGAAAACTAAGAATACAAACCAGCTTTCCATCAATCTAAACCAACTATATGACAATAGGAAGAAAAGGTGAATAAAGACCATGTCCCAGAGATCACCGAATTTGCAGTAGTGCAAGAAGGAAAAGAAGAGTTGATGAATAAATAACATCTTCAAAAGACTATACTTTTATGAATTGTAGTGCAAAATAAATTCACAAGAAGAAAAAAATAAGTCAGAGTTCAGAAAGATGATTACTCCGCATCAGAGCAGGTATTTTCTGAGACATCTAGCTTGGAGACTGCCAACAAATATGTATGTTAAACAAGGCGGTCAGTACAGTAGTAGAGATATATCAGAGAACCATCCTTTGAGAAACGTTTGCAAAGACAGATTTAGAGTAGTCAGATAGTAGAAGTACACAATAACAAATTGATCGGTTGAGAATTAGTTTTCCCACACAAGTATCAGTTGGAAGACAAAATTTTATGATTTTATTTCACATATGTATTCATGAAGGTATATCTTTAGTACAGGTTGTTTCATACATGCAGAGTTTGATGAGAAGATAGATCAAATCAATGGGCATATTTGATTCAGTCTGATAAATAGGAACATGTGATGATCAATTGTAGTATATTCAGTAGAATTCTTCAGAATAGTATAGTGATAGATGGGTCAACATTGTGGACAATTGAGTAGTAGAGTTATGGACAGTTTGTGACAAGTGGATAGAGATGGATTCGAGAGATGTTTAGCAAGTACATAAAGCATGGGTTAGAGAATATGCATAACATTGTATTTACAATTGTAATCAGTGGAATTATTTGGGATCAATTGGTCATAGAAAGGAAATAAATAAAAGGCACAACATAACAGGGAAAGAGAAATTGTTAGCATAAGCTATATCATCATAACAAAATCATTTGACATCATGGTCAAGTGAACATGACAAGTGATTGAAGAAATCAAATTTTTATTTATTTTTATATATATTGGTGAATTACATGAGGAAGCACCAATGGAAAATAAGTAGCACTTGAAGAAAGGAAAGGAAACATTTCACATTTATTTCTACATATTGTAGCTCATGAGAGAGAGAGATCTAGAAATGAATATTTGTAGCATACAAACAGGGAGACATACCCACAAGGGGAGATATTACTTTTCCCATGATTGGTTAGAGCATGTACAATATTAGGAGGAGACATATCGACAGGGGGATTTAACCTTTGGTAAAAGATGAAGAGAAAGAACAGAGGCATGAAGAAATGGGGAGCATCCCCAAGGGGAGATACCCTTTATCATTCATGTCAAATGGGGAGATATAGAAACATTGATGAGGAATGATGATCACAGGGAGATAATGAACATGAGTGTTTCCATGTCTAAGTGTTTCCATCAATACCAAAGTGGGAGATTGTTGGACATTTGATTTGGATAGTTGGTTGTCATTGATGTCAACCCTTGGAGAGTGATCTCGGAGATTGATGTCAACCTTTACAGATTTATGTCAACCCTTTGAGAGGTACATAGATGTTGTACAGTTGATTGACATTTGTATGATTGATATTGATAGTGATTTAGTTGAGTACATTTGATGTAGTCTACATGTAGCCCCAAAGGTGTGGTTATGTGACCCGTAGTTGATTAAAGAATATATAAATGAAGGACATAGAAATTGCAGGTAAGAATATCATATATGGATAGTACATGTCGTGTTGTTTCTGGTGATATGTGGAACACCACATGGTTCCTCATGGTTAGGGAGATATGGCCTTGTAAAGTTGGAATCCCCGAAGAGTGGACAAGAACCCCCTAGTTTGTTATAAGTCTTGGTCAAAGGGGTAAAGTTGTTGTAACAAGAAAAACCTAGAATCTCTAAATTAAGAAGAGATCTTACTATGAAAAAGTATATAAACACCTCAAGGAGTCTCTCATAAGTACACTTATACATTTACATTTGAATATCTATCTTGTGATGGTTATGGTATAGTATAGTGATATTTTGGCTAGTTTGTGACGACATTTTTCTGAGGTTTCAAAGAAAGGTCGAAGGTGAAAGTCTCAGAGTTGCAACAAGTTTGAGTAACCCTATTTTCTGAGGTATTCATAAGTTGCATGTCAGAAGGGAACATATGTATGCGAGATGCAGTGGAGGAAAGAACATATATCCACATGATGTAGAAGAGAAAGTCATGTATATATAAAAGGACTTGTGAAAGGATGTGAAGGGATGTTCGTACCAGGTTGCTAAGGAAGGTGGAAGAGTTACATGTCAGTCTACAATACAACATGTCAACTACATGATCAAGGGTAATTCTTAAGGGTTATGGTTATGGTGTTATGGTACATGCATGGTAATGATAGTATGTGATATGGTACATCTTGGTGACATTATGGTACATTGATTAGAAGGATCATTGGCTATCTTGGTGTATTGTTTGGTTACATGTTATGGTGCATAATTGAGGCTTGGTATATTGTGTTATGAGGTTGCATCTTGGTGATATTGAGGAGAATGTTTGAGGAATGTGTTTGTGAGATTTGGTTTATGACTCGAGACACATAATTAGATGCATGGTACATGTTGGTTGAGGTCTACTTAGTGAGATACATTGTTGGCTCATATATTGGTTCATTGGAATATGGTGTTGAGGTAAAAGGTTGATGTGCATGGTTGACACATGATATGGTACATGGTATGGTGTTGAGGTGCATGGTTGATTCACGGTTTGGTATAGGTTGAGATGCATGGTTGATGCATGGTTTGGTACAATTGTTGGTACATGGTAGATGCACTTGTTGTGATACATGTCAATACATTGTTGATACATGGCATAGGTTGGTACTTGGTTCAGACACATATATTGTGATGGTATGTGGTCACATTGGTACATGCTTGGTAGAGGCATGTGTTGGTGTTGTTGAGCATATGGTTTGAGATATGCTCTTGGTGATCTTGGCATGAGTTGCACGTAGATGCAATTGGATTTGGTTTCATGGATGAGACAGTGATTGGTTGGACAAGTTGTTGTGATAGTGGTTGATGTGACAATGGTAGTGACCATTGCAATGATTTTGGTTGTGACAGTTAGTCTACACTTATACTTTAGGGTGACAGGAAAAAGAAAGGAAAGGGGGTTGTATCCTCCTTCCGGTTGTAGGATAAGGAGAATCAGGGAGTTGGATATTCCTTCAGGTTGGGGCATGAGAACTAGGTGGTTGTAGCCACCTTCTGGTTGGAGTTGAAGAACCCAAGGGGTTGTACCCTCCTTCTGATTGGAGCCAGAGAATTCAGGGAGTTGTAGCTTCCTTCAGGTTGGATCTTGCAAATAGGGGGTTTTAGCCTCCTTCTAGTTGCAACTGGATAATTGGGAAGTTGGTGCTTCTTATGAATGAATTCTTGATATATATAAGAAATCATTCTGTGGTTTTTCCCATTTGGGTTTCCACATAGATACTAGTGTACTGTTTTCTTGATGTGGTGTTGATGTTGCTTATGTTTACATGCTTATGATATATATATATATATATATATATATATATATATATATATTGGATTCATTCATTGATGATAAATTGATGATATACCGCTAAACATTGTTGTTAAAGTGAAATAATATATATTGTGGTTAAAAGTGGTATAAAGTGCTCATATTGATTCACCCCCCCCTCTCAGTATTCCAACAATATGCTTGAGGCACATGTTTTGAGATACATCTTGGTTACATGTTGATGATGTTATGGTCATGCATTTGGTATCTTTTTTAGGAATTGGTTTATGTTTGAGGCACATCATTGGTGCTTGGTAGAGGTATGTGTTGGTGATGTTGAGAATCTAGTTGAGAGGTGCTATTGGAGATCATGGATCTAGTATCGTTAATGTTAAATATCAGTGGTGGCGACATGTTGATGATGGTATGCCAGTGATAGTGGCAATGATTTGTTGGTACACACTTGATGCATAGTATGCTATAGGTCTTGGTACAACATATGTTGATAATCAATCACAAGTTGATGGTAAAGTGATAGTTATAGGTTGTGTTGGATTACTGAGAGGGGGGATGAATCAATAATAGAGCAATTTAATCCCTTTTAACCATAAAATACAAGAGTTAAATCAATGTATCATTATCATCCAATAGTTACTGAGTAAATAAAAAATGAACAAATGAAAAATCATACACATACACAATACACCAGTGTTTTACATGGAAACCCAAAGTGGGAGAAAACCACATAATGTTTTTTCTTATATGTATTTAAGAATTACATTCATTGGAAGCACCAACTTCCTTTGTTTTCCAACTGCAACTGGAAGGAGGCTCCAATCCCCTAGTTTCTCAGGATACAACCTGAGGGAAAATCCAACTCCCCTATTCTCTAGATACAACCAGAAGGAAGATACAACCCCCTATGTTCTTTAGCTACAACCAGAAGGTGGCTACAACCACCTTTCCTTGCCCTGTCCAACCTCGATGAAATATAAGTAGAATGATGGAACCACTGTCACACTATCACTGTGAAATATACTGATGTAGACTTGTACCAATCAACCTGCACCAAACAACCTATAACAACTTGTACTAATAACCTATGCCAACATGTACCATACATAAACATGTACCTCAATTTGTACCATAAACAAATGCATCAAGCATGCACCAAACCTGTACAAATAACCTATCACAATAACCTGTCCAAACAACTTGTTATCACACTAAATTGCCTTGGGTCTTTTTAGTTTGTTTGCAATCCTTTTTTAAGCCTTAGATTTTAATTTTTTCTCATAAGGTGTCAATCCCTTTAAAATTTATGATTTGTAGGACCCCTTGGATGATTACAGTTTTTGAGTCTTAGCTTTAATTTGATCCTCAAATTAATTTTTGATCCTTAAACCATTTCTAGCTCTTGTTTTATTTTGCTCCCCTTCATGATTTGTCCCTAGGTCGATCCCTCCCATGACTAGATTGATGTGACACTCCTCTCTCCTCACTCATGACCTCATAGGCATACCTCAACGTCCTCACTTACCTTTCTAATCACATTTTGAAGTGGATGCGATGCCTACTCATTAGGCAGTTCCGTAGCGCCTATCACGTTTTTCACACTTCCACCCTGAGCCATGATTTCCATGATTGATGTCATGTCCCTTTTTTTCAGTGCTAGAATTTGGTTAAAGATGCCTTCAAAGATCTTGCATTTATGAGCTTTGGTAACAGTTTCTAATTTGAAAGACTCAACAATGCTGCACTGCGCAAATTCGTAAGTTTTGATCAGGAAAACGCATGTCAACCAAATCTGATGCTGAGAAAGATTATAGGGCTTAAGTTCTCTCAAATATCATCCTAAGATTGCGGTGAAGATATCAACAGGTGTCTACTTGCCTCATCTGCATATTAAATTTTTACAGGAAGTTTGTGCTCGGGTTTTGTTTGCTAAGTTTGCACATTGGTAAAGGATCCATCTTTGTATGATAGCTTCACCTCCTCTCTTTTTCAGACCTATAAACCTCATGGCCCGTATATGAGTCAGATTACTATTGCCTGCCTTAGCCATTGAAGTTGCAAGCTCTTGACTAGTCTATCCTCTACGTATGCCTTGCGCTACCCAGAGGCACTGCTTAACCTCTTGTTGCTTTCCCTGCCTCCTTTCATCTCGAAATCAAATGTTTTACTCAGTTGCATAGGGTCAACCTTTTATATTTGAAACCCCATTCAAAGCCTTCCCGATCATTACCATCCCTTAAGCCTTTCAAGAGCCCTCATTCTGAGTCATGGAGACCCCTAAATCGAAGAAGGCACATAAAGGAGGCAAGATAGTTAGGACATAATCGGTGGACATGTGTCTTTTTGATACAGATCCCATGGAAAGAGAGGCCTTTCCGAGAGTAGGGGGGTTCTCTTTATATCAAAACATGTAGAGAGGCCACCTAGAGGTAGCAAAAGAGTTTGCATTGCATTTTGATGGCAGGAAAACCAAGGTTGGGGATTTGGAATTTGAGGTAACTGAAGCCTCTATCTCAGCTGCAACAGGGATCCCCATCACATGTGAAAAGTGGTTCAAGGCCATGGTTTTGAGTTCAACCTTTGCTAAGGATCTCTTTAAATCTGAATATCAAACAAAATTGTCTAAGCGTATGCCAAAAAGTCAATTGGTTGAATAGTTTGACAAATTATTGAAGATCATACAGAGATATTTTACTTGTGAAGGGAGATTTAACACATTGTACCATTACTACATAAAGTTTTTGATGCATTTTACTGGTAAGGTTGAGATGAATATTCCCTATTACCTATTAATAAGCATAGAAAAAATGTCATATAGGGTTCAAGCCAAATCTAAGGATGTGGATTCTAGCCTTTTCCACTCTGGATTAATTAGAATGCCAGTCTTTGAAGAATTGGGCAAGAAAGAGATTTCATGGGAACATTTTGTGGTTACCTCTCATTTCAAGTTGGATCTAGAACCAACTCCTCAATCATAGAAGGCAAGTCCTTTGTCACCCACCAATACTTCTAAAGCAGGGACCAGTAGGAAGAGAAAGGCTAGAACCCCTATTCAAGTTCCAGAGATCATCAAACAGGTCATAGAGGTTGAGGAGGAAGTTTGTCCTTCTCCACACAAAGATTTTTCACCACCTCCTCCACCAGGGTTATAATAGGTTCCTTCTTCTACCAAAGCTTCATCCAAGAAATGGAAGAAGATCCTCTTTCCCTCTTCTCCCCCATAAGTTGAAATCAAAGGTAAAAGACCTTTCACAAGGTCATCAATTCCTAAGTAGGTTTTCAAAGAGCAGTCCTTACCTGAGCCCCCTATTCAAAATAAGAAGGGTAAGATAATTGAAAAGATTGCGGAGGAAAAAACAGAAACCCTTATTCAGAGGAAGAAAGGTAAGGGTATTTCTCATCCTACTAAAGGGAAACAAGAAACCCCTGTACATAAGGGTAAGGATAAAGGAACTAAAATACCTTTGGAGAGTAAAGATGAAACCTATGAGAAAGGCATTGAGAAACCTATTGAAAGAAAAGATGAAACCCCTATGCTAAGAAAGAAGAATAAAAGTAAAGTCATCAAGGAACTTGATGAGGTAGACAAGACACTTCCCATGCAGGAGGAAGAGGAGTCTGAGAAAAATCCTAGTGAGACTGTACATGCCACCATTCCTCCTGACAGTCATACCTACAAAAGACTTATCAAGCAACTTAAAGATGCAAGAAAATAAATATCTCGTCTTAAAGCAGAAGATAAGGTCCACTAGGCTCAGATGAAAGAGCTCATGGATGGTTACAGTCACACCCTTAACTTGGCAAGATTTGCAGCAAGGAGGGCCCAACCCCTTCATAGACAACTAAGGAATCTCTACAGGCAGAATAGAGGCTTCCAATCTCAGAACAAGAAGCTAAAGGAATAGATGAAGCATTTTCAAGATGAGGTAGCCCAAAGAAATCTACAGGTGTTGGTTGAAGCTACCATTGAAGATGAAAATCCAGTAGCTAAGGAGAGGACAACTACACCAAAGAAGCCTGTCAATGCTAAGAAGAAGAAGTCTGCTGTGTCAATTGAAGATCCTCCTTCTACCAGAAAGAGTATGAGGTTAAGTGTCAAAATGACAAAATAGGTTGTAAGGGTAAGCCCCATTTTTGAGGATGCATCTTTTTGGGAGGGTTAACCAATATGAAAATACTATCTTTTCCATCTATACACGCTTCTAAGCACTTAACTATTTGGGTTTTGGGTTTTTACTCAATGCTAGCTTCCTCATTGGTAGAAGGCACTACCTATTGTGCAGTCAAGGCTTTTGATTAAAATGGTTTTGTCATCATGAAAAACCATAAATTACTCTGCACATGTTCAAGGATTGAAGGCGCTGCACTTTTGTAATACTACGCAAACCTACACACAGATGCAACGTAACAGGTGCTACCTAATATTTCACAAAGGGAAAATAATTGGCACACAGGCGCAACACAGAGGCGCTATCAAATATTTCACAGAGGGTAAAGGTTGGCACAGAGGTGCAACACAGAGGCGCTAGCTAATATTGCATAGAGAGCAGAGTTTGTACACATATGCAACACAATGAAGCTACCTTTTCTCCTTGTAGTGCACTACTTAGTTTTGCTACCCAAGGAAGCTGCCAATAAATGCCAGGGATCTAGGAGGACCAAACTAACAACTTTTGGATAAATTGATGATGAAGAAGGGTGGAGAAGCAACAACTGGAATTAAGAAGACAACCGCATGCCTTGAAAGACACATGGAAAACAAGGAGCTGCACAACAAAAGGGAATCAATTCAGTTTGAATTTCAGTTGGATTAATCACTAACATTTTTCTGTTTTATAATTTGGGGATATGGAATTTGGAATTTGGAATTTGAGGTAATTGAAGCCTCTATCTCAGCTGCAACAGGGATCCCCATCACATGTGAAAAGTGGTTCAAGGCCATGGTTTTGAGTTCAACCTTTGCTAAGGATCTCTTTAAATCTGAATATCAAGCCAAATTGTCTAAGAGTATG
>ML785867.1:121309-140962 GCA_009831015.1 Picea engelmannii
GTAAATTTGATTTGAAAGGACATCTATTTAGTACACATTTATCCCTTTTTCACACCAAGTAGACTAAGATCATGAAAAAGGACATTTTTTAGCATTAAGTTGTGATTGCATCTCATTCCCTTGCTTGCAGTATTGAGCCTATAACTGGTTCTCACTTTGTGTTATAAATCATTTTCCTTAGCAGTTTTGCATCCTCAACCAAGCAGAGACTCATTTATATCCTTCACAATTTGACACCCTATACCCAGGAGGGAACATTCCCCCGAGTGTCCATCTCCCGCATGCATATCCTTGCATTGAGAATAGGTACGTTCCACTGCTGGAGCTAGTTTTTCTTACTTTCAACACTCGTTTCCTCCTCTGGATCGTAACATTCATTTACCTATGAAAAAACAAAAAAATATGGGCGGGAGGGGAGTATTATCTTATATTGGAAGCATTCGTCTTGCCTTTGAACATAACACAAAGTTATTGAGTCCATTTTTCATCATAATTTTGGGTTTAGCATGGAATTAGGAAGCTGATCTCATTACATAGAGTTTTCTCCACCGACTGGTTACTCTTTCAGTCCCTTTGGAGAATTTCATTGATTCCTCCTGCATCTCATGGTTTCATAATTGAGTCCATGATGTCAGAGTCTTCCATATGTCTCAGGCTCTTGTTCAAAGGATGTCTATCAACCTATGTCTTTCATTCCTAAGAAATATTGACTTTGCAGGTCGGTCATACCCTTAGTTTGTCTCAGAATCACATGATGTTGTAGTCCTATCACGCACCTTGGTCCTACTTTCATCATTGGTAGGTAACCTTGAACCCATCAATCGACATTTCATAATTGGTCATTGAATGGGTGGTTTCCCTTGTGTTTGATGACACGACATCTATTCACACATTGGGATTCATGTAGTGTCTTGGATGCCATTAGCCTTATTGGTGGTTTCTTCGCCTTTGTCAATAGTTTTCCTCATTGGCTACTATTTAGAGGGTATTTTTTCGTGTACCTCTTGCACTTGGCACACGCGAAAGATGCACAAGGTCGTTGGTTCGTGAACATGTTCTTCGTCCAATTTCCTCCAAATCATGAAGCTCTTGCTTTGTACCTTACATTGAATGATGAGAGATGCCTTAATGCTCTCCTTTCAGTGGGTCTCCTTCCATCGACTTCATCTCATCTATTCTAGAAACGAGACCTAGAGTCTTATGAGTACCTTCAGGCTTGCAGTCATTAGTGGCAAGTTCTCTTTCCATCGACAATTGGTGTTGGAACAGGGGTAGACCCAGGGTTTAGCTCCAAGAGCGCACCAACAAGCCCTAGCTACTAGCCCTTTCGGCAACACCTGTGAAGCAGATGCAGTCTCACCCGAAGCAACTATGAGGGGGTTGTAGGACAGAGATGTCTACAACCAGGGGAATATCAAGTGGATCTATTACAACAAAAATACATCATGCATCTACCATTCAACAATCTAGATCTATCCTTCACAGCTATAGATTTGATATAATACAATAAGGTAGGTAACAATATAAAAATGACAGATATCAAAGCATCAATCACACACACAACAACAAATGTACGTGGTTCACCCTCTCTCTAGGGTTATGTCCACATAATTGTGCTTATGATTCATTAAGGTAAAGCATACAGTTCTTATCCGTGCTCTCAGCTAGTAGATCCTCTTTCTTTTCTCTCTTTCTCTCCCCTTCCTATGCACCCAACTACATGACTTGACCTTTGCACACAACATAATATCTTACAATACCAGAAGGCTTCCTCTCTCTCAACACTTCTCTCTCTCTCAATACAATGATCCCTCACTCAATACTATAGCTAGATCAAAAACAATATTGTACTGTAGAATTACCAACCAAACCTAGGCCATTTAGAACTCTATTTATACATTACAACACCTCACCAATAGCCTTAGGCCGAAACCTAGGTGCCAAAACCCTAAAATACCAAAACCCTAGGTGTCTAAAACCCTTGGTCAACTTGACCCACTTTTGCCAAGCTTCGCTGACCCATCTTTCCTTCCTTCTCGCGCGGTGCTCCAAAGCATCCAACCATGGATTTTTCTACTCGCTGAGTTGTCCTCGATCCATATTCCTTACCAATATATCATCCTTGATCTCCTCATCCAACGACTTGCATTTCCTCCCTTCACTCCATCTTTTTTGCTCTTTTGCTTACTTCGAGCTAGTGACAGGCACTGTGTCTCCCGCGAAGTTCGATTTTCACCTTTTCTTCCTTGTTCTTCTCTTCCTTCCATAACCAAGGGCCAACAGGCCCTCGACACTCACTTGTGACTCGTCCTGAGGCACTTCGGATCTGATCCTTCTATTTTTCTTTGACTTTGGACTGCACAACGCAGCCTTGGTTTCTGCTTTATGCCTCCCCTCCCTCCTTGTGAAGACTTTATTTTCTGTGTCTAGTACCCAGTTTCAACTGCACCTGGTACCTAGACCCTTTTTTGGTTGTTTTTACTGATAACTATGAGGTAGTTGGTTGTCATAGTACAACTTCAGCAGACTCCCATTCACCAATCCTTCCTTCCATTCTCCCTTCAATGTTTTCAGTTGTGCAACTCCTCCTTCTTTAACATAGGCGATCTCATATGGTCCAAGCCAATGCGTTCTGAACTTCCCTAGGTGTTTTATAAACTTACTGTGATACATAAGTACTAAATCACCTTGTTTGAATGCCTTCTTCTTGATGTGCCTATCATGATATGCCTTCTCTCGTTCCTTCTAAACCTGTTGGTGGAATCCTGCAATGAATCTATCTTCTTCCATTTCAACCAATTGTGCGAGCCTTTCCTGAACAACACCAGTGTCATCCATACCTATAAAAACAACAATCCTTAATATTGGTACCAAGTATTCCATTGAGACAACATATTTGAGACCATAAACCAACTTGAAAGGGGTATGCATTGTTAATTTCTTGCAAGCGGTTCGATAGGCCCATAGTACTGCAGGTACTCTTAAGTCCTAGTCATCCCTATTCACAATGCAAATATTCGTTAATGTTTTCTCCAAGATCTTGTTGAATGCTTCAACTGTTCCATTTGCTTGTGGATGGTAAGGTGTACTCTTCTGATGGTGGACTGCAAATTCTTCAGTCAGGGCTTCAACTATCTTATTGATGAAGTGTGTACCTTGATCTCTCATAAGGATCTTGGGGCATCCAAACCTGGTTATTATGTCATCAAATATAAAATGCATGACTTTAGTTGCACTACAGTCTTTAACTGCTCTGGCTTTGACCCATTTGGTTAAGTATTCTGTTGCACTAATGATATACCTTGCTCCTGTGTGCTTTCCTGGTGGGTTTATAGGTCCCACGAAGTCAATGGCCCACTTTTCAAATGATTGTAGGGTCATCTGCAGTGCTAATGGAATTTCATCTCTTCTAGATGGTTTCCCAACTCTCTGACATACACCGTAGACTCTGGCATAATCTTTAGCATCTCTGTGTAGGGTGGGCCACCAAAGGCTAGCTCTCAGGACCTTCTGCACAGTTTCTCTCCCTATGTAGTGTCCTCCCGCGATGCCTTCATGAGATTTTGCAAGGATCAATGGTCACTCTGTCTCCATAACACATCTTCTTAATATCTCATCAGGTCCCAGTTTGTACAGCTGACCGGCTATAAGTGAAAAGTCTGCAACGCGCACCACTAGTTGTTTCTTCTGGAGAATTGTATACTCACTAGGTGCCATTCCTGTTGAAAAGAACTAGACTATGTCTGTGAAGTGGTCATCAATATTTCTAATGGCGAGTAGCTATGCATCCGACAGTATATCCTCCAAACTGGTGGGTTCTTCACATTGTTCCAGCCTCGACAAGTGGTTAGGACCCTTGTTCATTCTTTCTGGCTTAACTATGATTTCAAAATCATATTCTTGAAACAACAGAAGCCATTTGCATATTCTCCCCCCCCAACACTGGCTTGTTGACTAGATATTTCAATGCAGAGTGATCTGTAAACATTTTAAAGTGTCCTCCCAACAAGTAGTGGCGAAATTTTTGCAACACATACACCATGGCTAATCCTTCTCTCATGGTAGTGGTGTAATTAATTTCAATCGTAGATAGCTTCTTGCTAGAAAAATATAACGGGTGGTTGATCTCCCCTTCTCTCTGTTGTGCCAGTACTACTCCCAGTGCAATAGAAGACGCATCAATGTGTACGTGAAAATATTTTCTCCAATCTGGAAAAACCAGAATGGGCGCAATGACCATCTTCTGTTTCAGCGTGTCGAAGCTCTACTGGCATTCATCTGTCTAGCCAAACTGAAAATCCTTCTTCAACAGCTTCTCCATCGGTGCTGTGATTTGGGCATAACCTTTAATGAATTTCCTATAATAGCTAGTATGTCCTAGCGCAGTGCGCAATTGTTTGACTGAAGTAGGAGGTGGAAAATCAACTATAATTGCAATTTTAGATGGATCAACCAACAATCCCTGCTTGCATACAATATGGCCTAATAACACTCCAAATGGTGAGAAGAAGATGCACTTCTTCAGATTCAAAGAAATTTGACACTACCTGCATTTATGCAACATTAGCCTTAGACATTCAATATGATTTTTCAACAAACTAAACACAGTCCAATCATCAAAATATGCTTCTAAAAATTTATGCAAAAATTCTTTGAATGCTTCGACCACCACCCTGGTCCTTATATTTCAGGTTCAATATGTAGGGTGTTTTCTTGATTGGCTTCAAACTTGGTTTCAAAGGGATCCTCATTTGTCCCATAGGACCTTTGATACCCTTCATATTAGTGAACTTGGTCGGAAACAAGTCCTGATACTCATGCAGTAACTCTGTAATCTTGTCAATGGTAGAAACATCCCAATAATCTCCAACATTGGCCTTTTGATCTTGATTGGCTGACCAATAAATGGTATCTCAACTCCTGGTCCCTCCACATCTCTTTGGCCTTCTGTCTCAGTGATGTTTACCTTCCTCAGAACATCATCATCATCGGTATTGATGTTGTAGCAGCTCTGCAATTTCTGGAGAAGCACAGTCCATTTGTCCTCTTATTGTTCCATAGGGAGGCTAGATGCTTCCTTGAATACATTCTCTCTCACAATATATAATTCTTGGTCTACTAAAGGATATTCACTTTCAAATGCAAAGGTGGTGACAAAATTATGAATCATACCTTCCCAATCTGCAGTGACGAGGCACAACTCCACTTGAAGGTACCAGTTGATAGGGGTCGTGTCCGGTGTCTTAATGAATCTGTGCACCCATTTTTCTTAAGGAATGTCACTGTAGGCCTCTTCATAGCTTCACACATGGTCCTTTGGGTAACTTTGACCGGTATATCTCACTTCACAACTTATTGCTTGTGCTGAGAACCGCGCTGTCATCAAGGTTTGGCATTGTGTCCATTCTGTGATATTTATTTTATTCGTCCCCCACCATCTTGTTGGTGTGGATTTCAGGGCCTCATCCATTGCCAACAATCTCTGTTGTGTTGGTACACTTGTTTCAAAATATGATAGGAAGGTTTCTAAAGGGTTCAGACTGTCAAATGTGGGTAAAGTGTTGACTGTTGTGTCGATCCAGTGAACTTCTCTGGTTAATCTAGCACATCTTTTGGTAGATACTTTGTACATCTGGTTATGCCAGTTCTTCAACACTTCTTCTGAATCTGATGAGCATGCACTGTCACTTCGCCATCTTATATTCCCATCGGCTATAGGGTTGATGTAATATTGCTGTCTGGATGTTAGTTTGTAGATGTTTTCCAATTTGTATGCATGATCTTCTTGTCTGATGGGCTTTGTTTATCGTGGACCCTCATCTGGATCTAAGGGTGCAATGAACTGAAGGCCATCTCTTTAAAATTTCATACGCCTTTTCTTTATATCAATAATAGTAGAATTGTCAAAGGCCCAATCAATTCCTAACAATGTAGGGTAAGGGAAATAATCATCAACCATTTCAATTACCTCAAAATATGCAAAGTCTCTAACTCCATCGATGTCCATAAGGACATGCTCCAATTGTCCAAATGGGCCGACAACTTGTTGATTATCCATTCTAAGCCTAATAGGGGAATATATCAACCTCGGTTTTCCCATTAGTGCCCAAGTTTGCTTCGTCATGACATTGACCTCCGACCCTAAGTCGAGGACCACATAGTCTATGCCATACTCTCCTATTTGAGCATTCAAATGTAATTCTTTATTTTTCCTTCTCTTCTTACCAATTTGGTGTACTTCCCTATTCAGTAAGGGGTTTATCTTCCCTAGCTCATACTGCCTGATTAATTTCTGTAGTTCTTGCACAACGTTCTCATCCTGAATTAACTTAATACAAGTGTATACAAATTCAATGAGCTTACTAACCTATTTTCCTCCTTTTGGCGAAGCCGACTGATCAAATGCCTGAGGCATCCCATATTCCCTAATTTCTGGTCATGTTTTGGAGGAAGAACCTTGATCTGCTTTGAAATATTTCCTTGCTTCCTCAAAGATTTGTCTTTCTTTATTCGCATCAAAATTTTGGGTCTTCTCTGCAGCTTTCTTGATGCCTGAGTCTTTTGTGATCTTTCCTTGGGTCATTCTATCCGTTCCTATGGTAGCGCCTCCTCGAGTAATAAAAATTACTCCAGGGTCTGCTCCGCGAGGTTCAATATAGATCAATAGCACTTGTGGGTTCTGCTGGGGTCCTCATCTTTACTGAAGCTTGGATAGAAGCACATGGTAGTTTTCATTGACATGCTCGAAGGAGTTGCAATAAATGCAAGTGGTACAAGGGATCTGACAGTCCCTTGCTAGATGTCTTGGTTGTGCACAGTTATAACAGATTATTTGTCCTCGGCCTCGGCCCATTCCTCGTCCTCGTCCTCGTCCTTTGTATCCACCGCGAGGATTGAAGTTTCCTCTTCCTGGGGAGTTATACTGTGCATTGTTTCCTTCTTGATGTACTTCACCTTGGATCTTGTATATGTCTCTTTATCTTTCATGCATGAGATCATAAGCTCTGCAATCTCTATTGTCATTCCCTACTAATTTACAGAATGTGCAATACAAGTTTGTGGGTGTCTGAACATATTTCTGCATGTAATAACACTCACCATGGTGATGTTGATTTCTGCATACTTCACACCAAGGTAAGGTGACTTGGTTAAAGGGGATTGGAGCTCCAAAATCCAAGTATTCATTGAATAAAGGGAAATGTTCCTTTTCATGACCTTCTGATATGCATCTGACACACCAGATGTCTTCTCTTTTGTCTTTTCCCTTGTCTTTCTTCATGTCTTCAACCTGTAGAGACAAACTAGTTAGCTGACTCAATATCTGACTCATACCTGAGCTGGATTCTCCCATAGGGGCTGATTCAAGCTTCATGGCGATCTCCAATGCTTCTGCTGCATCAGGGGGACTTTGATATGTGGTAAGAGAGTAGTGATGAACCTTTATTTATTCTACTCATCCGGGATATTAAAGGTCAATCTTCCTATAAGGGTCTTGAATCTCTGATCGAACTCCCAAATAGGTTTGACTACCTTTTGCTTGATCTCCTTTAGTTTTGTAATACATTGGGACTATGAATTAGGTTTCTTAAACTCTACAATCAACGCATTCTTGATCTCATTCAATGGCTTAGGCTGCACAAGTACTTGGAAAAGCTTCATGTACCATCTCAATGTACGGTCTCTCAATGTAGTGCTAAACTGGTTTCTTTTAATAGCTTCATTGACAATATTTTTAATGTTCCATACAACCTCACACAGGAACCAGTGTTGATCAGGATCTTCAGATTCAACTCCTTTAAAGATAGGGAGCCTCATCTCATCTGCCATGGAGTTTCCTAGGTTTCCTGTCTGAGTGGATGCTGAGCTGCTAGTAATAGTGCTCTGCAGACTCTAGTGATTTGGAATGTTCTGATTACTTAGCATTTCTGAAACAACAGGAGGATTGATATTACTTACTTCAATATCCTGCGTAGTTCCATAGGTTTCTGGCTCGTTTTGGAGAAGTTCTTCAACTACTTCTTCCTCTGGCCCCATGGGTTCTGAATGTTCTTCGTCTGTCAGATCTGCCTCTTCTCCACTGTAGAAACCCTCTTCCCCGTAGTTTTTCTTAAAGAGGTTCTCAAGGTGAACCCCTCGAAATACTCTTCCACTATGCACATGTCCCGCTTTTGTGTCACTATCGCTGTCCAAATTTTTGAACATTAGCCTTTTCAAATCTTCTCGATCTACTGTATCTTTAAGATGTTCTTCTCATGCAAAAACATCTTGAGTCTCAACTTCAGGACTTGTAAAATTTTTCCTATGGGTCCTTTAAAGAAATATCTTTTAGCTTGGCTATATGACTCTACTCTCTCAACAACAAAATCAGTGATATACCCTACAATGGTACTATCAAGCCAATGATCTACTACCCTGGATACAATGTTATCAAACCTTTTAACCTTCTGGATCAGCGCCGATGTCTAAACTACAAGAGATCTAGGTCTTATATCAAATTGGGTATCTCCTAAACTAGCTAACCACTCATGTAGCTCTTGATGGATCCCTCTAAAGAATATCTTGTGAATGTCGGTAAAGATATATTTCTCCAACCAATCTTCTGTACTAAGATTAGGTTTCTTGTTCCGGGCTTCAACGAAGTCCTTCTCTTGATATAATATCCACTTTTGAATCTCTGTCTTTGATGGGAACCACCTTGACATTCCCTTACGAATATTCCTGTCCTGACAATAGAACCATTTGTTGGCACAGGGGTAGACCTAGGGTTTATCTCCAAGAGTGCACCAACAAGCCCTAGCTACTAGCCCTTTCAACAACACTTACGAAGCAGATGCAATCTCACCCGAAGAAGCTATGAGGGGGTTGCAGAACATAGATGTCTACAACCAGGGGAATATCAAGTGGATCTATTACAACAACAATACATCATGCATCTACCATTCAACAATCTAGATATTTCCTTCACAGCTATAGATTTGATCTAATACAATAAGGTAGGTAACAATATAACAATGACAGAGATCAAAGCATCAATCACACACACAAGAACAAATGTACGTGGTTCACCCTCTCTCTAGGGCTATGTCCACAAAACTATGCTTATGATTCATTAAGGTAAAGCATACTCTTATCTGTGCTCTCAGCTAGCAGATCCTCTTTCTTCTCTCTCTTTCTCTCCCCTTCCTATGCACCCAGCTACAAGACTTGAACTTTTCACACAATATAATATCTTACAATACCAGAAGGATTCCTCTCTCTCAACACTTCTCTCTCTCTCAATACAATGATCCCTCACTCAATACTATAGCTAGATCATCAACAATATTGTACTATAGAATTACCAACCAAACCTAGACCCTTTAGACCTCTATTCATACATTACGACACCTCACCAACAGCCTTGGGCCGAAGCCTAGGTGCCAAAACCCTAAAATAACAAAACCCTAGGTCAACTTGACCCACTTTTTTCGGGCTTCGTTGGCCTGTCTTTCCTTCCTTCTTGTGCGGTGCTCCAAATCATCCAACGGTGGATTTTTCCGCTTGCTGAGTTGTCCTCAATCCCTATTCCCTACTGATCTGTCATCCTTGATATCCTCATCCAACAACTTGCATTTCCTCGCTTCGCTCCATCTTTTATTCTCTTTTGCTTACTTCGACCTAGTGACAGTAACTGTGTCTCCCGCAAAGTTCGCTTTTTACCTTTTCTTCCTTGTTCTTTTCTTCCTTCCATAACCAAGGCCAACAGTTGGGAATACATCAATGTCTATTGATCGATGGATTCTTCAAGTGTTCGACTCCGACTCCTTTATTCACACTTGTAAGAATGTACTTGGTGCCTTGATACCTACTTTCATCATCGGTAGGTTGTCTAGCATTTGTTAACGGTATACCTCAATGACCTATAATCAAACAATGTCTCATTTTTTTTGACCTCAACTCCTTTATTCACATGATGTAGACTTGCACCTTTGGTGGATTGTGTAGAAGACTTGAAGACATCAATATGTGGCTGTAGCTTTCCTAAGTTGTTTCTTCCTTTTCATTGGACCAGTACCTATATGACTTCAGTGATCATGGGAGATTAGATTGTACTCCATGGTATACAAATATCTTCATATTTATTTTGAGACTGGTTCTACTAGGCCTTGTTCATGACTATGAAAATCTTTGGCATGTAACCACATTTGTATTTTCCTATTCATGGCCATGGACAATTGTTTGGTATATTTTCACATGGATCTGCAGTGTAATTCAATTTGTCATCCATCTGTGCAAAGTCAGTACATATTGTAATGAGAAACTAGTCCTTCCATCTGGTTCCCCATCACTCCACTTCCGAGTTTTTATAAAGTATTTTAGCCATCACAGATACTCCTTTGATCTCACACATTAGGGGGCATATTTTATAGAAATATTTTCCTCACCCTATTTTACATAGGGCCTTTTTCCATTTCCCTATGCAGACTTTTCATCCCTTTTTGAAAATCCGAGAGCTCAAAATACATTTTTTCCACATATACGCACCTTGCCTACTATACAACATGCGTATACATAGGCTGCACCACTACAACCCACATACATTGGGATTTGTGCCCAAAAATGAAAAATGGTGTCGGTTTTCCATGTCACGACAGGAGATCGATGATCCTTGGCCTTCCATATACTGGAAACATTCCAACTTGACCCTTCAGTTCCATTTCAAGGCTATAAATGGGCCAATTCCAAGCTATGGAAAGAGGAGAAAGAATTCAAGTTTGAGAGAAAAGTTACTCTGGAGAAATTATTTACTTCATATTGAGTCTGCATCCCTTTGTCCTTTAAGTTTGAACACAATGTTCAACCCCCAAGCTCTTCCCTTATTGATACAGAACTTCATTGTCTCTCTTGTATGAGCTTCCCTTTGGTGGGGGATTGAAGTGGTGGAGGCCTAGCTGGAAGGAAATCGGTTTCTCGGTTCCGAACAGTGTCGACATGGAAGTTTGTAACTTTTTCACTTCTACTGATCATATATTAATAGAAATACTATTTTCCTGTCCAATTGATATCTTGCAAATATTTGAATTATTGTTCCATGGGCGTATTTGTTATGTATATTAATGGATTATTCTATTGAATGTGCTAACATCATATATTATCACCATATGCTTGATTTTCTTGGTTGTTGAGGACTAGTTGCAGGTATATTGCTTTGGGTCAAGTGCTCAATGGTGGACTTCATTGAATGTCTGGATGAGGTAGGCCTTTTATCTTTTCTTGCTAGCATATTTGTTTATATATAATACTTGATAATAGAGTTGATTTCTACAGTAATTTCCCTCTATTGTGGTTTACCCTAGCCATAGAGATATTTTCCTCATAACACCAAATGCGCAACACCTGCCATCATCACATGCTGAATCACATAGGGTCCTAACCAATGCATTTGAAACTTTCTTGGATGTTGCATGAACTTATTTTCATAGAGTAATACTAAGTCTCCCACTTGAAACTTTTTATGTTTAATGTGTCTATCATGCCATGCCTCTTCTATTTCTTTCTGAATCTGTTGATGGAACCCTGTGACAAATCTATCCTCCTCAAGCTATACCAACTGTGA
Source organism: Picea engelmannii (assembly GCA_009831015.1). Lineage (NCBI taxonomy): Eukaryota > Viridiplantae > Streptophyta > Pinopsida > Pinales > Pinaceae > Picea > Picea engelmannii. Next base: position 132,906 of record ML785867.1, read on the forward strand.
TAATATATCCTCTACTACGCCAGAGTCTGCAAGACTAGTAATCACTGCAACACACATGCTAGGAATAATAAACTCCATCGACATTACTGCTTCTTGGCCACAAACCAACCTAAAATGTGTCTGTCATGTTAACTTTTTGTTTGTAGTCCTATATGCCATAAATATTGCAAGAACCCTTAAGTCTCAATCATCTCTTCCTACTTTAAAAACATTTATGAAAGCATTCTCCATAATTTTATTAAAGCTTCTATTGTCCCATTGGCCCGAGCGTGATACACCGTGCTCCTCTGATGATGAATTTGAAATTCCTCAGTCAATGTTGCAATCATCCTATTCAGGAAATGTGTTCCTTTATCATTGAGTAGTATGCGTGGGCATACAAATCATGTGACTACATTCTCAAATAAACCATGCAATAGTTTCTGCAGTGCAGTCTAAGACTGATGCTACTTATTCCCATCTAGTCAAATACTTTGTCGCAGTGATTATGTACCTATCTTCTGATCTTCTTTCAGATGGGTTGATTGGTCCACAAAAGTATATTGCCCATTTATCAAACACTTGCAACGTAACTTGCGGGTGTAGAGGCATCTCATCCCTCCTAGATGTCTTTCCCACCCTTTTACATACATCTCATACCTGACAATATTCTTTAGCATCCTTATGAAGTGTGGGCCACGAGAGACCTGCACACAAAATTTTCTGCGCAGTTGATTTACCTACGTAGTGTCCTCCTACAATCCCTTCATTTTCTTTTGTGAGTATCATAGGCCTTTCATTCTCTAACACACATCGTCCCAATATTCCATCTGCACCTAACTTGTATAAATTCCCTGCAATCAACTGATATTCGACTTCTTTAACCACTAATTATTTATTCTGAGCAACTATCATGTCTGACAGGGCCATTTCTGTATTTAGGAACTGCACGATGTCTGGGAAGTAGTCATCCACCATTTTATCTGCAAATAATTGTGCATTTGAGAAACTGCCATCTAGATTCCCCGCATCTTATCCTGATAGTATGCACGATAAATGTTATGATCCTTCATTCAACTTCCCGGGTTTCACAACAACCTCAAAATTATATTCCTGAAACATCAATAACCACTTTCATATTCTCCTCCCCAACACTGGCTTGTTCACCAAGTATTTTAGTGTAGAATGGTATGTATACATCTTAAAATGGGAACCCAATAAGTAATGTATAAAATTTTGTAGTGCATATACCATTTCCAATTCTTCTTATTCTTTGGTGGTGTAACTCTTCTCTGTTATTGACTGTTTCCTGCTTGAAAAAGAAATTGGGTGATCTGTATCACCTTCCCCTAGTTGAGATAGTACCACGCCCAAAACTATGGGCGAGACATCTACATGAACATGGAACTCCTTCCAATATGGGAAGATCAAAATTAGTGTGGTCACTATTTTTTTTTTAATGTATCCAAACCCTTCTCACAATCCTCATTCCCTTGGAACTTATATTCCTTCTTCAATATCTTCTCCATAGGTGTTGTAATATGCACACATCCCTTAATGAAATTTCTGTAATATTTTGTATGACCCATAGTTTCTCTCAACTGTATGACTGATATGGGTTATTGTAAGTCCAAAATCACTACAATCTTAGCAGGATCCACTAGTAATCCCTGCTTACATACCATGTGTCCCAACAAAATTCCAAAATGTGCGAAAAAAATACATTTCTTTAGATTCAGTGAAATTTGACATTGTCTACATCTATCCAACATTAAGTTGATTACTTCAACATTAAATTGATTACTTCTATGTGGTCCTTCAATAAAATAAACACAATCCAATCATCTAAGTACACTTCAAGGAACTTATGAATAAATTCCTTAAAAGTTGCAACCACAACCCTTGAAAAAATTGTAGGTGCATTCTTCAGTCCAAAGGGCATCACTGTGTATTATTGACTTCCCCACTATATAACAAAAGTAGTTTTATACCCATCTTCCTGTGCAATATTTATCTGATGATACCCTGAGAATCCATATGTGAAAGAAGAATCCTCCTACCATCCTACATTTTCTAGTACCTCATATCTGAGCGGTGTTGGGAATGGATCATGTAGACATGCATCATTTAGCTTCCTTAGGTATACACAAATCCTAATTCCTCTTGTTTTCTTATCCTGTACCATCATTGGGCTTATCCATTCTGATTCCACCACCGGTTCAATGATCCCTGTGTCCAACATCATGTCTATTTCTACTTTCACTGTCTCTTTGTACTTCAGATTTAACTTGTAGGGTATTGACTGCACTAGCTTAACATCGAGCTTCAAAGGAATCTTCATCTCTCCTAACTCGCCAACTATCCCCTTCATTTATGAGAATGCCATTGGGAATATATCCTTATATTAACGCAATAAATTTTCAATCTTCTCCACAATTTCATCACTCCAATAATATCTTATCTGTGCAAACTTTGGATTCTTCATTATCCCAATGTTTACCTTCTATGTCTTTATTGGTTGTGTGTACGCAACAAATTCAAGCTCTAGACCTTCTACTACGTGCTCCCACTCAGTTTCAGGTACTTGCACATTCCTTGGATCTTCCTCATCATGTTATTCTTTAGTAACATTGTAACATTCCAGTAGTTCATGAACAATCATCAAATCTCTATGTGCATTGCACACAGGTACCACCTCCATCGACCCTTCTTATGAAAATATATTGGTTTGAATTACCTACAAAAATGCATCTAGTAATGGAGATTCATGTTCAAAAGTAAATGTTAATTTAAACCTTTGAATCAATTTGTCCAGGTTTTTTGTTTCTCTATGCATTTCTAGTTTCAAGTACCAATTCTTCAGAGTTGTATCTAGTGTATATATAAATATGTGCGTCCATTCCCTCTTTGGTACTGAACTCCATATGGTTCTGCACTACTCAAAATGACCTGCTGGGTCACTCACCCTTGTATACTTTTGTGCAATATTCTCCAACTCGGTACCAAATATTAATTGTATTAGTCTTCTACATTGTGACTAGTCTTCCATTCCCTCTTTATTTGCATCCCATCATTTGGCTGGAGTAGATTTCAAGACAACATCGAGTGCCATCATCCTCTGTTGTTCGGGTAGATGCAAATCAAACACTTTTATAAACAAGCTTATATCAATTAATCCATCATACCTTGGTGGATCGAATAACTCCTTTCCAATCCAACTCAATGATTGAGTCATGCATGCACATCGTCTATTTGATACTTCATTCATCCTCTATTTCCAATGTTTCAAACCTTCTTCTAAATGCGACACACATGAGATAATACTTATCTAGCTTAGTGCACCATCTGCAGTGGGGTTAACATAATCATTCATTCACATAGTCACATTATATAAGTTGTCAATTTCGGTTCCCTCTCGCTAGCTCTATGTACCTCTTATCTTCTATTTGATCCAATGGTGCAATAAAATTCAAGTATCCTACCTCAAATATCATCTCCCTCCTCTTTAGATTAATGATCGCTTGATTATCAAAGTCCCATTCAAGTCCCATCAGTGTTGGATATGGCTAACTATCATCCACGATCTTGATGAATTCAAAATATGCTACAATGTTCATTCCATCAATATTCATAGGTACCCCTGTCAATCACCCAATGGGTACTATCTTGTGTTGGTTCTCCAACCTTAAATGAACAGGAGACCAAATCAACTTGGGTTTCCCCATCATTTCCCAGGTCTTCTTTGGTAACACATTTACATCTGAACCCAAGTATAAAATAACATTATCCACATCATATTCCCAATATGCGCACTTAATCTAAATTTTCTGTTGGTCCTCTTTTTTCACAATACTTGATTCACTACCCTTTGTGTGATAGGAATTCCCCTTTCTTGCACACAATGATCAATCATTTCACATAATGCATTTAGCACAATTTCATCTTTCATTAATTCTACGCAACTTCTCATAAACTCTCCTAAAGTACATATTTTCCCAAGTGACTTCTCTGGCATAACCCATTTACAGACATGAGGCACAAATGATGTTGATGCTACCCAATATGGTCATAGTATCTCTTTTTTGGTCCTCTGATACGTCTCCTTTTTGTTGTGGGTCAAATGTTGGAATAGTTCCTACTAATTTCCTTACCTAGTGCTTAGTCGACTTCCCTCCATTCATCACATCAACCCTTGTTCTAGCTCCTATGTGCATAACAACTACAATTATAGGTCCTTCATTGCATTTCTCGTCTAATATCTTATGTACATTCTCATTTGGGTTCTGGTTTTGATTCCCTCTTGCCTACCACTTTGCGAATAGTTGAGGAAAGTATTCTATCGCAAGTTGCAATGTCCAATGCTCTACAATATGTGCAAGTTGTACATGGATTTGGGTAGTCACAAGATAAGTGTCTTGGTTTATTACAATTGTAACATATTATCGTTCCTCTGCCTCCTCTACCAAAATTTCCTCTTCCTCTAACTTTTCCAAATCCTCCTCAGTTCTTTGGATTCAATCTTCTCTTATTATTATATTGTGGACCAACTCCTTGTATCAAAACTTTCTCCTCCTGGATACTATACATATCTGAAGTGCATTCTCTCATCAAATTGAATGTGCAACAATCCTTTTCTTCGTGTCTAAATGAATTGCAAAAATTGAAAAATAAGTTCATTGGCGTACTTTGGTATTTCTACAATAATGGACACTCAGTTAGATGATGTCCCCATTTCTTACATATCTCACAGTATCCCCTCCCAGTAATGGATTCGTTGCTCCAGTCACCAAATACTACACGAATGTTGGGCATTCGTCTTTATGGTAGCCTTCAGTCCTATACTTGGTACACCATAATTGTTCTTGTTTCTCCTTCCCTTTTGTAATTTTTTTCAGTTGAATTGTCAAGTTAGTTAATTGTGTTTTTACTTGCACCATCCCTCTACGATCGCCTACGAGAGGTTCTTTCAATTTCATTGCAATATCCAAAGCTTCAGGATGCGACACAACCTTCTGTTGAATCAATGACTGGTGAATGTGTGGTAGTAATCCTACAATGAACCATTCTTTGTGTTGTTGATTAGAGATATGGAATGCCATTCTACCCATTAGATCCTTAAAACGTTTGTCATAATCCCAAAATGATTTAGTGTGTACTTGTTTGATTTCCTTCAACTCTGTAATGTACTATGAATCAGACTTTGTCTTTTTGAACTCTTTCAACAATGATTGTATAATTTATTCTAAAGTTCTGGCTTGTCTTTTAGGCGTGGTACTATGTAGTTTCATGTACCATAATAGTGCGCAGTCTCTAAATTTTGTCACCAATTGTTCAATATTTACAACCTCGTCTTGGGCATTCTTCACTTCCCAAATTGTCTCACATACAAATATATGTTTCTCTGGGTCCTCCGACCCAACTCCTTTGAACTCAAGTAGTCTCAGGGTGTTGTCTACCCCTACCATATTGTTCTATGTAGTACTTCCCCTCGATGATCTTGGTTGACTCTGACTCGACACACTACCTCCACCGCTCTGGCCACTGCTACTCTATCCTCCCTTACTAACTACAAGTGCTTTTGAAAAATCCTCAAATGTGATTTTATATCTAGGTCATGCACTCAAGGTTGTGGATTCGACACAAGATCCAGTTTGAGTAAGACTTACTGGTTCTTCTATTATAGGATTGCACTAAGAATTATCTTCCTCTCCTTTTATGTATGATATTTCTACAATTTAGACTCTTGTGCAGGGTTCTCTTCCCTCAGGCTCACTGTGAGACTCTCCTTTCTCAACCCCAATATTTTTCCTCTTATACCTTCTTCCACTACACAATATTCCAAACTTGTCCTCCTCTTCTGATACACCTCATTTGTTTCTCTATATCCTCATTCCCTCCCTTCTTTCTTCATTTCTTCCTTCATGCTCTCCTACCTTTAGACTATCCTTCTGTCATCTCCTAGTTCCCCTATGTGTGAAAATCCCCTTAGCAATTAGAATCCATTGTCATCATTCACTTATCGCACCACAACATATTTATCTAAGTACCCAATTATTTCATAAACCTTCCACACAGACCCTTGAAGAAATCCCTCTCTTCAACACTGTATGACTGGGTACAATCCATTGCAAATTTTGTAATGTAACCTCCCAATATACTATCCAACTAGAAATCAACTGCATAAGAAGTCTTATTACTTACATAATTAAGTTTCCTTACCAACTCAGGAGTCCAGTTCCTTGACACTATGGTTCGATACCTTCCAGTATTTTCCACTAATATTTCCAACCACTTAGTCAAAATAATAAAAATTTATCCAAAGAAACTCTCATGCAAATTTGTGTACACATACCTTTAAATCCATTGTTTGTCACTCATTAGAGAGTTCCTATTCTCCTTTTGAGCGAATTCTCATTCCTTCCTTTCTAGCCATTCTGAGATCTCTTTCTTAGTTGGCCTCCAAAACATTCCCTCAATCACAAATTTTGGGTCCTGGCAATGGAACCATTTTTTGGCGCATGGTTATAAGACCCTAGGTTCAATTTATCTTAACCAACAAAACCCTTCAAATACTGACCCTTTCGACATCACCTCCATGCAAGTGAAGTCTCACCCAATGCATCTCTTGGGGATGTAAGAACCAAGTTTCTGCAGTAGTGAGGGGATGGGAGGCGATCATCTTATTTGTTCTTACTTATCTAGTCTGTGTGCATTATCATGTGTCTATTATTATTTGGTTACTTAGTGAATTCAGTTATATAGTACCATTATACTGCAAATTGCAACATAAACCATTCACTTTAACATTCATAACTACGACATAGTGTTCATATAATAAACAGATCTAGTCTAACATTCATAAACATATTATTCATCAGCAATCACATGAAAATACATGAAGACATGGTAATTAACGTGGTTCACCCAACTTTGGGCTACATCCATAACGATTGGCTTCTTTATTATACTTTATTTAATCATTCTAGGCTTGCGCACTGCGCTTACAACAAATATATCATGATATATTTCTCTCCATCTTGCCTAGCCTCTTTGTAATGCAAGCCTCTCTATGCAACTCTTCCTAAACCTTCATAAATAGACTCTCTATCATCCTCAGTATATTCTCTCACTCTCTTCGCAAACCCCTTTCTTCCCAATCCATTACATATTTATACATAGAATCTAGAGCTCAAAACCCTATTTGATTATCCACAAAACTGAATTACAATTCATTCTTACTCATTACAACTCATGTTGACTTTTTGTTTGGGCATTCTTTTCCTACTTTTGTGTTTGCATGTTGATTTTTCTTCTCGACTGTTGTTCTTCCTGCTTTTGTGCACCTCTCTACTTTTTCATTCCTAATTGGTATCTTTCCTTTTCGCCCGCTTTATCTTCCTTCGTTATTCTCTTTCTTTTGCTTCCAAGTATTTTAATGCACACTCTGTTCCTGCTTTCTCTTTTTTCTTCTGTTGTTGTGCATATCCTTCATACTTAGGATTTTCCTCAAAAATGTATCCAAAATACCTCTCCAACAAGTCAATTTTCCCTTTTTGCGATAATATTTTACCCACTAAAGTGGCTTTTTGCTTAAAATGCACTCATTAATGAAAGGTTGTGTCAGTGGTGGTCATTGTTTGACAATGAGGTTGGCACCTTTCTTGTTCAAAAATTTTTGTATCAAGGTGAGTAGTATACAAAAGAATACTTCATGCAAGCTACTATATAATATCCTCTCATATTGTTGATTGTAATCCTTTCCTTAATAACACGATCTTCACAAAAAGATTCAAGTATATTCTCAAACCACCCATACAAGTTGGTTCAATTAGTGTTTATCATGTAGGGAAGCAGTTTTTTTCCTTCAATTTTAATCATGTGATTCTATCATTTAAGAGTTTATTAACCTCAAGAATATATTTAAATAATTTATTATTCATCTAAGTGAAAAATTAAGTGTTAAATTGCATAAGAGAGATATTATTTTTCATGGTGTAATTTCACTAGTTTTTGACTTATTATTTCCACCATTCATTGATGTCTCTCAACATATATGTGTTACATCATTTTTTTTTTTT